>NNCF01126795.1:227737-245105 GCA_002313205.1 Laupala kohalensis
AGAGTTTCGGGGGTGAGATTTACAAATTATCCGAACTATCCTCTTCTGAATTCTGAAAGTTTGAATGCTCTGACCGAAATTACCCCAGAAGGTAATGCCGTGACATAAATGGGAGTAAACGTTTGCAAAATATACACAACGGGAAATACGTGGATTAATTCAATTTTCAAAATAACTTGGATTAATTCAATTTTCGAGACCACCATTAGTCTATACCGAAATACCAGTGACAATGTGTTATTAGATAAACTATTGGATGTATTGACGTTTCTAAGAAAAGTTTTTCTCATGTCTATGGAGGTTCTCTCGTCACCCCTCCCCGTTCGCTACGTCATGTAAAAGATTTTGAAGCACGGGTATTGATTTCTGATCTGAAAACTGGAATTGATTGGCTGAAAGTTTCAATATCTTTATGCCCTTACAATCACCTTAGCTACAAAAGAATTCAACAATATTGTGTCCCGTATATTACGAGAGAAAACTCTAAAAACCTTTTCCACGCAATGCGAATCAGTGACACCGCGGGAGATAAAGTAACAACGTATTCGTCGACTACCAGCGCGGGACGGAAAGTGGTATATAGAAGGGGCCTGAGGCGCGTCTACAGGGCAGCAGTCGTCGCTGAGAGATGAATGTGCCAGAGAGCGCTACGCCTGTGTTCTGCGATTCTCTTCTGTACGTGCATTAGGCTTTCTCTCTATCCGATTCACAGGCGCTCGCAAGCCTCCCCTTAGCGGATTTTCCAGTCTTGATTTGCTACGTCTGAAATTTTTTACTCATTACATGAAACTAACGAGGTTTGTGTGATGAAGCATAAGTGGTTGTACCACAAACACATTGGGAAGCCTATAAAAGGTTTTTTACTTATTCTTCTTTCAGTGTTTGTAATGAACTATCTGTATTACCAATATATCAATACATTTTTAAAACAATTGAAAATTGGGCTGTTTTCATTTGATAAGAAGAAATTGAGAGTTTTCTATGGCAATAGTGAGAATATATATTTTATATTTGTACTCCATTATATATACTGTAGTTGAATTATATTTTGTGTTTCATTTATTTTATAGATGGAATTTTATACCTGTTTATTATAAGTATAAATAAATATTCAACTAGTTAAGGTAAAAATAGATAATGAAAGCATTAATTGAGTTTATTTGTGGAAACACTAGTTTTGAATTATGTTTATTGTTTACATCTGCCATTCAAATAGTTTTGTGAAGGTATCTCAATGCAGCGTAGAACTAATGAGTTACCTAGCTATATTTCATTATAGTGATAATTTAATTTATGTGTGATTTTGAGTTTTTAATGTACGTAATTTTATATGGTTAAAAATGTTTTCATATGAAATTTGTGAATTGTATTATAATTTTGTGTGAAACGGAGGAAATAAAAGAATTTGATTTTAATAATCGGAATGTATTTCATATAATTTGGTGAATATTTATTTCCCGTCGATAAATAATCAGAATGAACACCTTTCAAAAAGACGACTTTATTCTAGTATATTCATACACACGACGTTTCAACCTCTGTTTAGGTCATCACACGGTGTTAATAATTATATATGATAATGTAACAACTGTAGTACAACTAATGTATTTTTTTTGTGGGGCTTTAGGGCTCGTCAACATTGAGGTCATTAGAGCCCAAACTAATGTATTAATAAACAACAAAAATACTACTTGAATACGTGCATTTGTAACGAGTGCTTGGTGTGTCCAAATAACGAAGCATCTTTCCAGTTAAACAACATTATATGCGTACATGAACCTAATTTTTCTTCTTCTTTAATGGTCAGTAAGTTTAATTTATTGGAATGCTTGTCAATTGATGGTAAACGAAAACAAATTGCTTATTTCCTGTGGTATGCGAGTTTCTCAATGGCGGATAGATATAAATTTTGCGAAACAATACATAGCTTACGGTTTTGTAGATATTTAAGTTTGTTCCATGATGTCTAAAAGTCAAAGTGTTCCTGCTAGTGCTGCGAAGTGCCCTAACTCTCGGGGTCGGAAAGAATAGTCTACGATTTCATAGTCGAAACTAGGAGCAGTTGGGTGTTGGTATGATAAAGCCATGGATGTCATAATCAAGTTCAAACATGATAATTCGGGCTATTTTTTAACTTGCTAAACTTACTTGTTCCACTCAGCATTATTGAGTGAGGTTCTCTTCCCCACTTTATGTTGTGAATTTTATTTCGCAATTTATTCTCTTTTCAACCCAACCGATTTGGAAATTAGTACACACAACAACCAAGAAAATTATTTGCTCTGCTTGATAGTTAACTGCTGGGTTTACTTTGAATTCTTTCAATTACTTAATTAGTCAATGGATTTTTTCCCTAAATATGGCTTCAAAAAAAAATCCTTTCTTTGAAGAGTAAAATAAGAAATGACTAATTCGAGTCAGAAGGATCAATTTAAGACATAGTACGTTATGAGAGAGTATTCACATGTATCTTAAATCATTATGTTAAAGCTGTAATTTGTGCCTAATGTGTTTCCCAAGTTTTCCTCCTTGTGCCGGAAACCTTCTTGAACTTAATTTTTTGAGTCTCGCGAATTTCCGGTAATGCAGCTTTACTGTGCCTCTTCCATCTTTAGAGAAGTATTCTCACCTATACTCTTCCCCATATTTCCCCTGCGTGTGGATGCACTCCTGTTCGTGTCGTCCACTGCACACATCGACCTTTCCGCTCCACTCTCGCCGCTGCCTATACCGCCCTCATGTGGCACTCCATCCCATCGCTCGACTCCCCTCCCGTCGCCTGCCAACGAAACGCTGGAGTCGCTTTCAAAGGAAAGGTTTCAACGGAGCTCAGTGATCCGGTCTCTGCTACCAGTGACGCGTTGTAAATTGAGACGCAATGGCTGAACAGGAAAGGTGAAAATCCCCTTCTTCTTGAGTGTTCCAAGGAACTTGTGATCTCTAACACTATCTCTCCCGAGGGATATGTTTCCTTCTTCGAACATAATGCTCGATTCTTATATTGTTCCCTTAAAGAAATTTTGTTTCGTTGCGATTTTTTTAGACCAATAATATTTTACACGTATATAGTTCATACATTTAACTTTCACTCTTGCGCCAAATCTTGAAGTGCGTACAGTATTGAATTTACGAAATATTTGTTTGTTTTTAATATAAATTAAGAAATGGCTACTTATTTTATTATTTATTGTAATACGTATGAGGTGAAAGACAGGAATGAGGATGCAGCTATCCGATGTTACTTGTATTAATTTCTACATTTTATTCTTTTTGATTGTTGTAATTGTACATAGCTTTCTTGTTGTATGTTTGAGATTTCAATCATAGCTAAAAATAGTCAATTATAATCTTGATTAATATTATCGTGCGTGAGTAGTTTATGTTACTCGGTTCAAAGCATCTATTTGGAAACCAAGATTCGCGTGCAACTGATCTCACTTGAGTTCGCCCGATGCAAATCGAAGTCGACAGTGGTGTAACGAAAAGGCAGTGCTCGCGGAGCAAAGTAACTCTGGTGAAGCACGCGGGCGTCGAACTGGCGGCGACGGCCTGCAGTGAGTCAGCGACGCCGAGACCCGCGATCGATGCCCGAGTCACGTGATCCATGCACCGCCGAGGTGTATCCCCGTCGCGCTGGCGACAGACGCCAGACAGTGGCGTGCGAGGGTCAGGAGAGGCTGTCGCGAGACCAACTATATCAATCGGATGATACCGTTTAATTTTATGTATGTTATATTTAAATAAACTCTTATACCCCACGTTTATTCCTTTTGCTTTTTTTTTTCATCTAATTGTATAACATTTCGGGAAATAATGTTGAAACATAATAAGAGAATAAGCTTTCGTGTCAGGAAGAAAAGGATGTCTCCAAACCTCTCGATGTGACATGGATCCGTAATAGGTTGGGATGTCATATCCAAAGGTTTGACATGCGACATTTAGATTGATTTCATATCCTTTCCTTCTTTTGAATTTCGATATCATATTTAATCCTAGGGTACTTGATCCGCAATGTTTTTTTTAGTTTAGTATTTAAATAGAAAGTAGCTCACATTGACGTCAATCAATGCTTGTAAGAGCATAATGCAATTGAGTGTATTTCATTTTTAATATCTTCGCAGAGTGAGATTTACGTTACATGAAATATTTTTTTCATTAATTTCTTAGTAATTTAATAACACATTTTGTTGTTCAATCGTTAATTCCTGAAGAAAAAGAGGAAATATTTTTATATTTTCTCAAACATTGTTGCTTTGCTGCATAATGTATAATTATGTAATAATTTTACTGTATTAGCAACGTATTTCTCGTAGTGGTCGGTAAATGACTGGGATGGAGTAGAGGAATTGCTCCATGCACGCTCCAAAGCGTGAGAACGCTGCCTTCAACCCGGTTCAATGGAACTAGGGGTTTTTCCTACACTATTATCGGATTTTTTATTATAAACCCTTCACTTTTAAACTGCTGTAGATGCCACAAAAAATGATAGAAAAAACTAATTAACACCATTAAATTTGTCATGTTCTTCTGCTTATACTCAAGTTAGAAAAACGATGCTAAGAATGTATAATTCTGTTTTAAATTTTATAAAATAAACAAAAGTTGTCAAAAATAATTCTTATTCAACGAATGTTAACTATTATGTTTGTGACATTTCAAAATTTAGAACTTCTACGTGCAAAATATAATGAGTTATTAACCTTTTCGAAAAAGATTGCTAAAAACGACCAGTCACATTTTTAAGGAATAAAATTTATACTGTCACACTCAGAAGAACGCTATATGACGTTACAGTTAAATGTAAACGTTTAAAACTACTTGTGTAGCCTCCAGCAAATGATAAATAAAGCCATGTTTTGGATAATCGGCCAGCGGTGCATTTTCGTCACGCGCGTTGTTGCCAGCGCCGTATTCAGTCAACAGGCTGGACTCACAGCTGACAAAACTGTACGTCAGAGGAGTGATACGCGCGGCAACAACGCGCGTGACTGAACTCCATCGCTGGTCGCTAATTGAAAACATGGTTTTATTTATCACTTGCAGGAGGTTACACAAATAGTTTTACACGTTTATATTTAATTGTAACGTGATCATGGCATTCTTCTGAGTGCGACAGTATATATTTTATACCTTAAAAATGTGTCTAGTCGTTTTTAGAAGTGTTTTTGAAAACCTCATTAAATTTTTCAAGCAGATGCTTGAAATTAATAAATGTTGTCACAAATACAACAGTGATCATTTGTTGAATAACGCCTTTTGAAACATTTCAGGTTTTAAAAACTTAATAAAAACAAATTTTTCCTATGTGCATATGCAAAACAAAATTATAAATCTAATGATAGTAACTATGCTTTTCTGCGATTTTTTTTGTAGTACCTACAGCTATTAGAAGTCAGGAGTCGATAATAAAAAAATCCGATAGTAGATAAAATGTCGATCCTCCTCCACGATACTCTGCCCAATAACGTAATATTTCTCGTTCACAATTTTACTTCATAAAAGCACAATTGGACGAAAGAGCCCTCTAGATGGTCCTTACCTTCTCATGTACATGTGGTATATATAAATATACTTTTTGGTCGGAAACGGGATTCTTACTCTGTGGCGCTCAGACTCCATGAGATCACGTATATAAATTAACGACCAACTTAGAGATCGGATATCATTGAAACGTTTTTTATATTAAAAATAGATATAAAATAATTTACTTTGACATTATTATTGATTCGTTGCAAAATACTATTTTCGTTGATATTTTTTTTTACAATTTAAAATCTATTCATCGTGTGTACCTAGGGCCGACTTCCAATTCATGTCTCGACGCGGTGATGTACACAATTTTTGGAATGACAGGAGCCGACTGTTTCCGTGCCTTATACATTTTATTGGCGTGCTAAGACTACACGTGAATCTTCACACTACTCGAAGGGAAATATATGGAGCGGTATGACGTGGAAATAAAAGCGGATATCTGGGGTCCACGACTTAGTCCGTCAAGTTTTTCGCCTACATTTTGTTTTAATTGACGGATTTCAATGGATTTCTTTTTTTCGCATTGTGAGAATGATAGTTTTTAACGACATAAAATTAATCGAGTGTCAATTTTGTATAGTGTCATAGAATTTTAAAACCATCAAAATTTAAATTAAAAAATAATAGCAGAAAAATTATAAAGACACATGTTATGATAAAAGTTGGAGATGTAAACGAATAATATTAATTTGAATGCAGAGGAATGTAGTTGTATTCTGCTTCTAGCTACCGAATCTTATCCAGAACGGTCCAGTTGTTAAGCCGTGAATTTGTAACAAATAGACGGATACATTTTCACATTATAATACAAGGACAATTGGACGAATTTCCGTCGACGCAACTGACCTGAAAATTAGACCGTTTGAGCGGGATGGGGTGTTCTGTTTCGCCCCAGAGAGTATACAACATGTAGATGATACAATTCAATTTGCAATTGCTATTCAAACACTTCCTCTATGTACATTAGGACCTCATGAATAGAACTGTAAACAAACGTTTATTTTGGTCTACTCGACACCCACCAGTAGTCTGTGTGGTCCTAATTCCAAAAATTTCCTCAACCATATCATACGAAATAAATTCCTGTCCGACTGAAAGAAGATTTTTCTGGAACAGATCGCGATAAATCTAAAATTTGTTTCTCTCTGTCCGGTACTGCAGTCCTCACTTGTCATTGTACAATTGTGTGATTTGGTGCACACGAAAACACAATCTTATTCGCTCTTTAAAGAGTGGGACTTTGCAATTAATTTTTACCAGGAAAATATTTTTCCACGGCATTTCATTGTCATGCTTTTAATGACTGATTAAAAAAAGAGACCATTTGACAACTTGCGTTGGAACACGGGCACTACAAACAAAACAAAACTCGGATAAAATTTGTTTTGGGTTTTAGACATAATTGCAATTCTATTGACCGAGTTGTTGTGTTGGGATACACTTTCTTAAAATAAACCTAGTCCCCTAGATGGTGAATTCGCTGAGTATTCTCAACTGTCAAAGTGTGAGAGAACTCATAGTTCATTTTTTATGTACGAAATTTTAACAAGTTTATCGTCATTTTATGGGGCGAACTGTAGCGCATTCGCTTGCTGCCTCTGGTTCAACCCCAATTAATCCAAGTAGAATTTGCAGTACTGGATAAAGTGGGTTCGAGGCAAGTTTTCTGAGGATACTCCCCTATTCATTCCGACTCAACATTCACTCATCATTATTCGCCCTTTACTTCAATCATGCATTACTCGCCTCGAGGAGGTGCATAGAAGGGCAGTTGGTGCCCTTTCCATTCCTCTGCCACAGGAATTAGGATGCCTCATTCGAGCATTCATCTCCGACACTCGGTATAGAATAAAAGCAGTGAAGACTAAGTAATGAAATACATCATCGTATTTCTTCTATGTGGTTAATCTTGTTTGATATATTTTGAAGAAAGTAAATATTATATGGCGACTCTATTTAAAATATTGTTTCACGTTTGCTTCCATAGTAATAATGATACATGCATTTATTAAAATATACTTGACATTTATTTGACAAATATTTTTCTTTGTTGCAGGTGAGTCCTGTTTTTTCGAGATGGTGTTTTCCTTTCTTCGGTTTTCCATGTAAAGAAAGATGGTAAGACGCTGATTCACCAGTGATCGTTACTTAACCCCTCAAAAATGAGGGTACAAAGGACCTATTAGATGTAAGAGCCCCGTCTCCTCTAGTTGGAGCCCACCCATACCATACTCTAATCCCTCAAAAATGATAAAACACTTAAGGGAGTATGTTTGAAAAATTGGAATTTTATTTGTTTGTTTCTCTCGATAATTCATTTCATATCGATGAGTTAGTCGCTTAAAAAGTCTCCTTTTTAATTAAGAATCCTTATGAAGAATACTACCAAACCGTTACGATCGAACCACCATTAATGAACACCACTTTCAGTATGTGCTTATGGAGATTTTTGGAGGAATATCGATAAAAATACTTTAAGCTAACCCGAGAAAAGATCGGTTTGTCAACTTTTCTATGATATAAATTTCATGTTTCTTATTTAATGAAGACGAAAACATTTTTTTGTGTATAATATTGACTGGGATTGTTTAATATTTGAACAGAATACATGAAAATACCTTATTTGGAGAAACAAGTGCAGTATATGACTGAAACCAGACTGTTTACTTGAAAATGTAAGAATATTAAGACTTGTCGGTATTAAGACACAGTAAACACTTCGCTGTTCAAACTGTTTACATCGGTGGAGGGGATAACTTCCGAGAGAAGGAAATACTTCATAATATTCTTTGTTCACTTTATTAAATTCCTTTGCGAATGCCATTCTAATGGAAAATTTTTTTGTCTATGAAATCGTTAACGTCTCATAAAATTAAGTGAGAAACCCTTCTCTGAAGTATCCGTCTCAGCAAAATCGCATCCCATTTCTTCGTCCCAAGGTGATTGGATTCTTGCTGACCATCGTAATCTTACAGAGCACAAGAAAAGGGTCTCTTGTCCAAAGCTACTCTATTCAGTTTTCCATTTCCATGGTTCGTTGAGGCCTTGGAAATCTAACGGTCTGTGGTACCATTCTGCCAGTATTTTCCACCATTCGGCAGATTTGATTGCAGAGTGAGACGAATTGCAGGCTTTAATTATCCAAAGGGCCAGAGGACCCTTTCATGGGGCTGACTGGTAGGGGTTATAGACCCGGACTCAGCAAATTGCTGCTCGAGAGTCAATGTCGGGATTTTGATTTGGTTTCGAAAATGAGAAATGAAATATCATCCCCTCAAAACTGCGTGAGTGGAAGATCAATACTCAAATGATGTTGCTGTAATATGTCCACTATGAAAATGCTAGTCGTTATCGAAAGTGGTTTGTTGTCATTTCTTTTATAAAGACGTAGATTTACGTTTTACGACGATAGGATCGGCTGAGATTAACAACCGAAATCATCCATTAATAAAAATGAAACACCAGCAATTAATGAGAACTGTGTGTATTTTTTGGAATGTATCAGACATATATTTTTACTTTTTTCCCGTTTAAATAAACGTTTTTGTTCTACCAAGGCGAACCCATATCAAGATCTAGTAAAATTACGTACATCTTATTTAGTTTACAAACAGTAGAACCTTATAAATGATGAGAGCACAATACATACTTGTTCGATGTACTCTCTGTGTTAAATATCGTACACCAATCATACATTATGTAATACATTACTTAATAAGACGAAACAGAAACATGTTTAAAAATACAGGGAACGCCTACACACACGTATGCTTCTTGATCAAGGTACCAGTAAACTAACTTGATCCCATCAGACAAAAAGAGAAATGCAAAGAAGTTAACCTCCAGGAAAGAGATAGGTTGCAGCAAAAATCTCGATAATTTACAAAACACACGTTACATAATTACCCGAAAAAGGAGCAAAATCAGTCTTTCAATTTCAACAAAATATTTTTTAACATTTTCGATCGTAAAATTACCTGGGAACTAAAAGGACACGTCTCTGCTCCTGATTTCATGAAAATGAGGCATGTAATTACACATTGATGTTTCATTACTTATTACTGTACTGTAATTGTTATTCAATTCAGCGAGGCCCTAACTTTTTTTAATGCACTTTCATATTACTACAATCAAAGAAGAATGGTGGTAACTTTTTTTTGGTCATATATCATCACTGTTAATCCGCTACGTCTATATCGTTGAGCCGTACGAATGGTGTCTACTGCCTTATTTATAATTCGTTTCTTGGTCGAGAACATTTGTTCTAAATGGCAGAGGAAGATAAAACTATATTTTCAGTTCTAATATTGGGTTCCATTTGCAATGAATGTTTATTGATTGCCGACAAGGAATAGAGCTTGATACACATTTTTTCATATTGCATGAAGAATAAATATTATCTGTTGTAAAATTATTAAAGTACCAGTGCTCAAGATAGACCAAGCAAAAAGAAGGCCAAAACATGTTACCGAATTAACTTACAAGTATCGTAAAATGGTTCTATTAACTGATATCCCGAGTTCTCGCAAATGCAGGAAATACGTTTGCGGAGAGCTGCATTGCAGATCGTTTTTATTCTCGGAAGGAATCCAAGGCAGAGAACGGAAATTTAAAAGTTAAAGAGTTGGAGCGTTTTTTTTTTTTTTTGCGCGTTTTGGTTGCTCACTTCTCCAACGCATCAATCCGACACACTGGCATCGACTACGCCAACTCATCCAGGCCAGATGGTGCGCTGTAAACTTACTTCCCTTTCCTTCGTAGCAACACTTGAATGTCTGCATGCCTGCAGCAGCGAATATTATTCCCTGACTTCATTTCTTCAGTCGACCTTTGCTTGTGTTTTGTGCTTTTATATTTCTGTTTGATAGGTACACATATATTTTTTCACTAAAATTGCATTACTGTAAATATCCTGAAGTTCTTAGATTAAGAATTTTTTTTTTCTTGAGTGGCTCTATTTTTCCTGTACCATTTTTTTGAGGACCCATTAATTCACGTACGTCATCATACCCCAAATTATTTTATTCTAGCCAATTTGTATGAAACTTTTTTACTTACTCTTTCTATGGTACGTACCACGAATTTCTGAGCAGCATCTCCTTGGAATATCGTTGTGGTTTTGTTTTATTACGTAAACAAATATTATTGGAAATTTTATTAAAAAAGTAGAAATATTATTTTAATCCCATCAAATTTATGGTCTGATTTATTTTGAAATTTTGTGCTCATACGGATTAAGCTATCAATTTTCAAAAAACGACAAAAAGTATCGAAAAAATAGGTTTCTTATGATTTTTTAAACTTTGGACATTATTTTCTTATAATTATAGAAACGAGCATATTTACATAACCTGAAAAATGAAAAAGGGTATAATGAATTGATATGTTTTACGGATCGCGATGCGTGTGCTTTGTGACACTGCTTTCTAATGAAGTGAAGATCCTGGCACAATTTTTTTTTATTCTTCGTAATGTCAAAGAATAAGTAAAAAATTCATACAAATTGGAAAGAATAAAAAGAATGAGCTCTGACTTAACTGGATTGTGTTTACATACAGTGTTCTCATTTTCTTCCTCAGAATATTCTTTATATTGTATGACAGAAAGTAAGTACTTTAAAATTTGAAGTACTGATAATGATGATGATGAGTGATAAAAGTAATCAATCCACGAATATTTTATTATATCAAGAAATACTTTGTGATGCACGGGATTGTTTTTTCTATGTTGATCTCTCGGCCTCATGCTCTACCTGCGAGAAAAATTACGCAACTCCCCCTTCACCAGATGACAGTGACATTCCCTTGTGTACCACGTCACAGAAGAGGAGTACGTGTCTATTCGTACCCCGACACCTACACTTCGTTCTCTAGCGTGCCTTTTTCCTCTTTGTAACATCGTCTGCTGAACGCCGTGTCTTGATTCCCTCCACTGCCATCTTTCAATAAATCACTTTCATTTTCAAATCGTGGTTCAGGTTTTTTTCTCCGGTTTTCCTTCAGGTTGAGGCTGATACATATATACTATTATAATTTTGTTTCTGATTTTTTGACAATAAATTATTTATCACTTACTTTATGTCTAATGTTTTTAGTAAATTTGTTGCAAAAATCACAATAAATATTTTGTATCGTTCTAAGACTGTCGTATGAATCAAATAAGTCTATTTTACTTTAGAGATAATTAAATAAATTTTAAAAGTCTAAAAAAGATCGTAAAGTTTATATGAATTTTATAAATTACTGATATTATTTATATAATAAGATGAGGATTTGTGTCTTGAATGATCATCGTAATGGAAGGGTATCATTGCATTATGTTTGGAGGAATTATTATGTCACTCAATGTTGTATAGAGTCTTCAGTTATTTTTTAATGAAATAGGAATATGATCATTTTCATGAAAATGGTTCCTTATGTAGGACTGTTTTGAAATTCTAATTGTTTCCTCTGTTCGTCTGTTTGAAATTACGACTTCTCGTAATACACATCAATTTCGAATAACCTGAATTATTACTAATCTACTTTCCTCTTGTTTTTGTAGCTTGACACAAAAATCTTATTCCGAAAGAGGTTTGGGAAAAGAAGAACTTATGAGTGTGTATGAAAATACGAAACAAAGAGGATGGGTCAAAATGGAGCGGACATTGATCTATTGAATTTGAATGAGGATTAATTAATGAAATATGAACGATTTGGATGTTATTTACCATTATAATGAAATGTAAAATAAATCCTTTCATATAGGCAATATATTTATTAGCTAGACCGGCGTTTCGACAGCGAACGTTATCTTACTCAGGGTATAACTGACCCTTAATAAAATTAAATTCGCCATCATTAAACTAATACAACAACAAAAACACCAACTACCATTTTATCTTTTTTGTTGATAAATGAAAATGGTAGTTGGTGTTTTTGTTGTATATGGTGATGGAGTTGAAGTAGTTTAATGATGGCGGATTTAATTTTATTAAGGGTCAGTTATACCCTGAGTAAGATAACGTTCGCTGTCGAAACGTCTGCCTAGTTAATAAATATATTGCCTATACACAAGAATTTATTTTTACGTGTAATATAAACTTTATGGTGAATAGACAGTAAATAAAACACAATATGGTCATACAAATTGATAGGGAGATGAACGAAAATGTTACAAAGTTGAAAGCCCTGAATAAGAAGAATTGTGCACTAAATACGCGCCCGTCTCACTGTTGGTAGGAACGAAATCTTCGTAAGACTGCTCAGTAGCGCTGTCTAATAAAGACGGCTTGAAACGAAAATACACTGCAAGAGATATTAATGAGAAATTTAATTTATTTACGAGACAAAAATAAAAGATGAAACAATAAAACATCTCAATCTAAGGAATAACAACGTTGTTTAATTCATAAAGTTTATAAAATAAATAGTAAAAAGTTTTCTTTCATTCTCAATCCTTTCGTTTCCTTACGTTTCCTCCGCATACAGTCTCCTCCCCCCACCCCACCCCCACATGCGTCTGTGCTTGAATAATGGACGCACGCTGCTGAGACGCGCTCAATGTTTCACGGCGGAGGCGGAGATCGTCGGAAACGCGGAGATGGAAACGCCCCGTCGTTGGGGGCGGCGAAGACGCGAGTCGAGAGTGGTGAGGATGTGTGGAAGGAAAGAGAGTCGTGCGTAAAAGTTTTATATGATGACTGCTCAAGTGGAAGCAGTATTTGACGGTAATGTTGATGAGAAAAACTTGCGGAAGATTATGAGTTGCGGGTAAAGGAGATGCGGTGGGATTGAAGAGAACGTGTGGAGATAACGTCATGTCGGATTTGCTGGGATGTGAAATAAACGGGGAGAGTTCCGTTACGGAATGTTGAAGGAAAAGTGGAAGTTGCCTGTCAGATGGGGATGTTCGAAAGTGACGAGTAATACATGACGTGATGAAATTACATTCACAGTATTATAATCTGGAAAACCCATTCGGAAAACAATTAAATTTTTAACGGGTACGGTAGAAAAAGGAAGAGAGAAAGAATATCAATGTACTTACACTCAATTCAATCGAATCACGTTCCATCATAGTACACTTTCTTATCGTTCGGGGACGCAATTCACGAAGATCTGTTATTTATTTATTTGGGAGAAAATAAATACAGACTTGTGATCCTAATCTTTTTATATTTATATTCGTCTCGTTTTATCGATAAACTCATTTTCAAATGCAAAATATGTAGAATACTCTATTTACCAAAACACCCTAATATGGTGTTCCTCAAGGAACATGCATTAGGCTCTCCTTAAGAGATCCCGTGAGATTCCACAAAAATATTTGCTCTGAATAAACGAACACTCAACCACTGGTAAACTGGATATTTTTAATTTACTTAGAAATTACAATCTCTCAGGTGGTCCATGAAGATGAACGAGTGTTGTAAAGAAGATGTACTCGGCGGTGGGTTAGAAGCGAGAGCTTGTTGGCGCCCTTCACCCACCCATTGGACTGCGAGCTGGTAGTTGCGATGGGAGCAAAAAGCAGAGCAGCGTTGGGTGCGCATCGCCATTTGGCGTGCACGTGGCCTCTGCAATGCTCCCCTTCTTGGCAGAAGCTTTATGTAGTTCGATGTCTCTCGGTTCGTAATGAGGAGGATCGAACGACGTTAGGTGAGGGGACTTCTCTTGCATTAAAGATTAAATAAAGAATAGATTACATAGGTTTGATTAAAGAATAGAAAGAAAGCATTTCTATATTTAGAGTCATGTAGTTCGGTTGGTTGAAGTTTTTTTGACTGCGAACAGATATATCATTGGGTTAAATAAAGTATAGAAAGAAATATCTATACTCAGAATCATGTAGCTTTCTCAAAAATAATTCAATATGGCCGTCTAACACGAATTGCCAACTTTCACGAATTTAAGTAATTATTAATATATATGCGGATGTCACAAAAGCTACAAAAATACAAATTCATAACACAACAAACTAAGGCACAAGGTAATATTCGTCCCACACGCTCGATGCAGAAAGAACAGAATACTGCCAAGATAACGCGAAGTACAATGATGAACTAGCTTATCTAGTGAACTTATTATACAATTCACACTGCTATATTATTTTCAAAAGTCCTTATCCATTTTGCACAGACTAAAGGATGTAATGAGAATTAACGATTCCCTTGTGCGTACTAAAAGAGATGATAATTAAGAATCTCTCATAATAATAGACGCTCATTTTTGGAAAGTACATTTGAAATGGCTAGAATTACACGTTCAGACGTTTCCACTAATTTCAGATAAACATACATGAACATAAGATATTCTTATGTTATAACGTATTCCTATCACATTCTTATGTTATAACGTATCCTATCCAGCCCCAGGCACTTATGCTGATAACAGTTTCACAGCGTCGTACACACTTCAATTAGCTCTCGTGTGTTGCAGTTCAGTTACAGCACAGATAAAATCCATGTTACGATATAGCTGACCATTAAAGTGAAATTATGCGAAATTCTGTTGCTGCATACAACAGGATCATGACATGGTCATGTCCGTTGTTATTCCGCCTGCATGCCCTCGTAAAATAACCCATCGTGTTGCATTTGCTCTCAGGGAAATCGTTATTCAGAGAGCGTGAGTTTCTAATTCGATGTTCACTTCTTCAACGTTTTATTCAATACGTTGTTAATTAATCGATAACTAATTGGTCCGCTCTTCAACCTCTTCCTATGCCTGTGGCTGTTTCTATATTATTGTTAGAATTGTGTATAATCAGTATTCCTCGGGTGTGAAAGCAAATAACCCTTTATAGTCCCCGCAACTAAAGAAATGTAACGAGATGTAATCAATAGAGCGAGAACACCGTGTTGTCATACGTCTGCTGCGGGGGGATGGCCAAATGTAGCTTCTCTCATTCCAGACGACATGCCACAGCACCCACGCATGGCTGCTATAACCCTTGGAATGGCGAACTTCAGGCAGTATGAGACAGGTCAAAGGTTAGGGTTCAAACCCTCAGCCCGTCACAGTTGGCATATCAATTTCTGCCGGTTCTACGAATCGGCTGATGTGGGCGGTAGCATCCGAACGTAAACTCACTAAGAATCTGCTGACACGAGTAAAACGCCCACGTTTCTACTACGAGAGGAGGACTCTGCAATATCGTAATACTGATATTGGCTCCTCGACTTTGACGTGATCTTTAGGCTCCTCTCTCATTACTCCTCTTTCGCTGCAAGCACTGTAGTTCCTTTCGGTCAGCGGTTCCCCACTAAGAAAATTATTGTGTTCCGAAAGGGAGACCTGTTGGTCCACAAATGTTTTGATCTTCTGTCAATGAAACTATGGCATTAATATTATATTATTATATTTTTTCGAAACATATTTGAAAAACAGTTAACAAATGGTATCAAAAATAAACATTTCTCTGTTGTTATTGATATCGAATGATGTATTAAACGGACAAGGTATATACAAACTTGCGTTGCACCAAGGGGATAAATGTGTAGTATTATGTGTAAAAGCATAAAAATGTTAATTTTTATCAATTTACTTCAGTATGTAATTCTGGCGTTGGGTGTTATGCAGACGAGAAAGCTTTCTGAAAATAAAAGTGAAAATAAATTAGAAACGCCGTTTAAATTTCCGCAATTTACAAGATATTGGAATAATTTCTCACTATCGTCATTTTCACAAGTGCAAGAGAAAACAGCAATGTATTCTTTAAGCGTTATGATTGTTAGGTTTCCGGTGTGAATATTTGGTTGGTTAACCGTGAAGCGAGATATTTTTAATTGACTCCATCTTCCAACTAATGTTTCTCCAAATCGGTACATTTCCGGTTACGAATTCCTGATCTAATCTTTATCTAAGAAGCTCACTCCATGACCCCTGGAATTGTGTAATATATTATATGAAAAGCTGCGTATGATATGTTTCTTACTGCAATACAATTAATTTAGTTGCAAATTTACTTTTAAAATTGACCGTGTGTTAGGAAATAAGGCATGTAAAATATTTATGCCTTGGAAAAGAAAAGTTACTCCAAGGTGCGCATCATATTATTTCTTTGATGTTACGATCTCGTAGTACTTCCAACGCTTATAAGAACAGCTTATCCTGTTTATAACTGCAATTATTCGCTTATAACTTGACTCGCATCCATATATATCCCTATACAACAGCCATTAATCATAAGCGTCGTAGTGAATGTGAACAGCTCCCATGTGATGAGTGCCCAGTTCCATCAAATCACCCTGCACGCTTACGACCAGGTGGCTTCTATCAGGGTCGAAGGGCTTTAGGGAGAAGCTTTAGGACCTTCATAGGGCGTGTTACTACCCTATACCTACTCTCCGTGGCTCACAAAACGCTGTTGAAGAGACGCTAATATTACCACTGTTATTCCCAAGATAAAATGCNGCTCACAAAACGCTGTTGAAGAGACGCTAATATTACCACTGTTATTCCCAAGATAAAATGCGACTCAGGTAATAGGTGCATTTTTATTAGCACGATATCGTGTGTGTTGGAGAAGGAAAATTTTATGTTAAATGAAAGAAGACTGTAATATTTTTATTATGGCTGCAGCAGTCACTGTTTGGGAAAATGAATGCACTCTGATCATTACGCAAGAGGAGCGATGATAACGTACTCTGTTGTTTTACGGTACGTGTGACAGTCATGAAGGGTATAATTGTTTATTTCTCTAACTCTCCGTGGCTTTCAACGAAATTGTAGAAGTAGGCATTTACATCTGCTAATAAACAAGTAACTAAATCACTGTAGTGTGAAGGGGGGGGGGCTAAGCGGATCCCCATTGGACCTGAACTTTCAACAAATAATATTGAAATTCATAAAAT
>NNCF01126795.1:247917-266236 GCA_002313205.1 Laupala kohalensis
AAGTTGTCACGTCAAGCAAAGTGGGAGGTGTAAATAGTGTATTAAATTAATAAATGTTTGTAAATTGTGTCCATCCTGTGACAACTTGTTTTGTCTGTATCCTATAGCTTTAACCGAGTGATGCAGAATTACGTATTTAAATTCCGATGACATAATTAAATTGCCGATAAGATACTTTGCGAGAGAGACAACGTCATTGAGGAAGTATTCCTAGCTCTTGACGCAATCGTGTAAAAACAGCGTAATCTCTCGTATACATCCTATGACCCGCGTAAATTGTCTATAGTACTTCAGTCGAAGCTGAGAAGACTTACTTCAAAGGTCTGTGCCGTGAAGACCTCAAAGAGCAGCCAATGTCCACAAAGCGGGGCGATGCATCGATACGACTTAACGTGTGGTTTCAGGAGGTGGCGCGGGGAGGAGAAAGCTGAAGAGAGGGTTGGTGGTTGGAGTGAGCGGGGATGGTGGGGGCGGGGGACGCGTTCAGAATGAGCGCGTGATGGATGGGGTGACGATGCGGATCGACGCTGGAGCTCAGGCGTTATCTCCGCGTCACAGCGTGACAGCTGGTGCACGATTGCCCTCTACACTCCGTCGTGTACTCTCCCTGTCTGTCTCCCTGCTTCGTGACAACGCCTCTTCACGCCGTATCTTCAGTGCCTTAGAGATCGTGAAGTCAACCGTTCGGATCACTGCATCCTTTGCTTGTGTTACTTTCTTTCGTGTATTACATTTTTATCATTCTTGTCTCTCGGTCATTGAAGTGAGTATGTTGGTTTCTCCGTTTCACCAAGTCATATTGTCTTTCTCTCTACTATATAGTCTAAATTCTCCCTCAAGTCACACGTCTCATCGAAAGTCATCTTTAATTCAGTTTCTCTGTGTTATCCTCTTATAATTGTTCCATTCATTTCTTGACCTTTATTTACTATTATTATTATTATAGTGTCTTCATTCTGGTGTGACTCAGACCTTAAGGTCTGCTCTTCCGTCTAACCATTTAAAACATTTACATTTTAAAATACAAGATGAGAATTGGAAGGATCGTGTTTACATTTAACGCTGGGAAGCAAAACTAGGCACCTTCCTGATGTAATACCTTTAGCGATTGAGTAAGCTCAGCGAAACCCCAATCAGGATAACGACCTAGTGCTGAAACATGTGATTAAAGAAGTAACAATTCTATATAATTATGAATATACAAATAGTAAAATGTAGAAATTACTACATGAAATAAGATTATATAATAAATTAATACGTAATGACACTGTGTTTACAAATTACATATTATAATATGATTATACTTTACTAGATACGCATTACATTGTACATACAAATTATATATCACATAAGATTGTACATAACTAGGTTATTGAAACAACGAAAGAGAAGGATAAAATAAAAGCGAATTAATTCGTATTAATAAAAGCGTATCTATTTCGTATCTCCTATTTTTTGGTGAGTTTTCATTTGGATTATTTTCTTCTGTCATTTGGTATCTTACGACACAAGGAATGTTTGGCTCTTAAGTGGGAAAATAATTGTGGATTCGTCTTCCCATTCCTGAAAATTTGTACGAAGCATTCGTTCAGTCAGTCATTATTAATTTTCTTGGAAATCTCATTTTACCTGTAAGTCTGTCCCAGCAAATCCTTTTTACTTCCCTTTTATAGATAAGTTAGTTCAATAAATTTTATCTTATCCAATGCTCCCAATACACCAATTATCTTCAATATTGTTCCCTGACATCCAGATTTTATTAGATTGTTAATTAATTAGGCTCTCCGTAAAATGCCTTCTCTTATTTTATCAGTGGTGATTCGGTCTAAGAAATTTCAGTATTTTTTTCTTTATGTCAAAGTGTCTGTCTCCCATTTTTATTGATTTCTGATTAACCGATAAAGCGATCGTACTTTCGGATGAACAACATCGAAGGGAGAATTTACAAATAGTGCGTAACATACTTTTAGCTACCTAATATTCCTTAGAATTTGTGAATAAAAATATTAAAACAGATTGTAATACCTACAAAACAGGCAACAACGAACGCAACCTCAATAAGGTCATGTGCCGCATTCCCTTATAACAAGTATATAACACCTCCACTTAAAAGATTACTACTTTCTGAAAATATGAAATTGATTCCAACATTTAAAAATTAAAGAAATAATATGATAGCGAAAGGGAAATATAAGAAAGATCATGTGAGTACTAATAATGTAATTTTAAAAAAATGTGAAGATCGTAATCTGTTGAACGAAGTGTAGTAAACTCACATTGTATTATTAATGACCACATGACGGATTGAGATAACACATTAATAAAAGACAACAAAGTTAATTATTACAAGCGTTGCATGTCAGAAACGACACAAAATATACAGGGCGGAGTTTAAATTTACGCTCTAAAACAGAAAAACTATCGAGTGTTTAAAATACAATATTATATTTTTTTCTGTGATTTCTACTTTCTAGTTTATATCCGTTTACTCTCGTGTTCTGTTGTTATGTTACTTGTTATAATTTGTTACACCTGACGACGGCTCAGACGTCGAGTCGAAACGTTGCGTTCCTAAAAAAACTCAAAATTAATGGTATCCGTCCATCAAAGAGGTCGTAGGTCTAAAATTATTTATTTATTGCTGATTATCTTTTAGATATTTGTGTCATTATCAACCGACTCAAATGTAATTCATATTATTGTATCTTCTAAAATAACTTCATCTAACAACAACTATGTGTCTTCATTATAAGACAATCATTTGTAGATCACAGAATTACGGGGAGAATCCTCTCATAAATGAGAAGAACAACTCTTCATTTATTATATTGATTTAGTATTGGTACTCCCCAACGTTTCGAAGTTATGCTGACCTCTTCATCAGAGTTAATTGTGGTTTATCAGTTGTGGCATTAAAATAGTTAAAATCCTGCTTCATGACATGCTTGTTAGTCAAAGTTTAAAATCATGGAAGGTTCATCATTGTGCAACCTTCTCTGTCAGACGCTACTTTAAGAGAGGAGTCTCCTCGTAATTCTTTGGTCTACAAATGATTGTCTAATTATGAAGACACATAGTTGTTCTTAGATGAGGTTATTTTAGAAGATACAATAGAAAAGACAATCAGAAATTTCTTCACTGTAATTCGTGTATTTTGTATTATGATTCCTGTTCCTTTCTTATATCCTGATTCATGGAATCGGTATCTTCTTCAGCCCTATCTGTCCCCCTGATTCCACCTCATCTCATTCCCTATCCCCTGTCTCAGATGCATCCCTTGCTCGGTGACATGGGTCCGTGGGATCTGCGGAGACTCCCTGACGACTGGACAATGGCAGCGCGCATCCCTTATCGTTGCGCTTCGCTCGGGTTGGGAATGCTCGGTGGTCACCGCTCGATGAGACGGACACTGCAGCAGGCATCAGCACTCAGCTCCTTCATCAAACATGTTCACTGCTTAGTCGGAAGTCAGAAGTATAGAGCAATACTATAAAACGCAAGCTATTCACTTCTTGGTACCATTTTAGAGAATTTACCGCAGTCAGACTATAATAAAAATTTTAAACGTGGGCTTCCGCGGAGTGAATATAAACTTGTTTGTCCGGGACAAACCGCGTCTCAGTAGACATAGCTACCAACGTTTCGGTCATCTTGTTCTGGCCTTCTTCACTGAAAGCAAGTTTATTTAATAAAAATTGTTGCACCGTGTAGCGGAGAATATTTTAGGCCAGCGCTGTCCAGTTAGTGGCCCGCGGGCCGTATGCTACCCCCGAAACGTTTCTTTGCGGCGAATAATTACTGACAATGTGCAAATACATTGGAAGTATGACTGTCTTCAGTTTATAAGATATTCTTCATTTTCATCGTGTTTTCACTGTTTACTAGTACTATTCAATATAATTAACTTCCAGTACTAGTTCAGTAATCAGGGTAATTCTAAATATGTAAAAACCCAAATACTTGTGATAACTAGCGACTTTTAAATAAACTTCAAAAAGCTGTACTTAAGTCTCAAAACTTATTCCTCGCGTGTCACATTTTTTCGGAAACATTATTTTCGACTGATATACGTTACCAAATAAAAAGTGTTATAGTTAAACTCCGTATTTTTTTCACTATTTTTCTCTATTCATTTGATGTACAAAATGTTACGAGAAAAAAGAGACTGTTCAAAAATAATTTTTTCGTGCTCGGAAAGTTAATTTTACAAGTGTTGGGATTAGAGTATCGTGTTCGTAATAAAGTATATTGATTTGGTCATATGAGTCGCATATGTCTGTACTCGTACATGTCTTTTAATTACCAAATAATTAATGGAAAATTAAAATAGTCCATTTAATGTATTTTCCATAATAACATTTTAACATCAAAATGCGCTTTGAAAGGAAGATATGGTTGATAGGCTTCATATTATGTCATTGGATATCCTCAAGTGTGGTATTTTGAAATATTAAATTTTTGTATTTCCCATTTTCATTAGTGCAATCCTACTTGTGAATGACCCGGACCGAATCAAATTCTGGTTCCAGTTCTACTTCAGTTTCGATCAATAACAATATGTTCCTCTTCGAATGCAGGTTCGAGATCCAAAACCATAAGTTGCTTTCGAGTCTGTTTTTCAAATGTACAATTCTTGATATTAAATGATACAAAACTTTTAAAGTAACCTTAATCTGATGAGATGTTTGTAAGACTTGAAGACTTCATTTAATGCTGTTTGCGTGAATTTTTTTCATTCTAGAATAAATTATCATATTAAACTGCCGTGACGTGGACTGGTCACAATATTTACGTTGTGTGTTAAAAAGCAAGTATTCTGAACATTCCATTTTAGGTGACATAAAACATTACATTATGCTCAACGATTTTATTTTGACAATGTAACACAAAAGTATACATTTACATAATTAAGGATACACTAACGTTTTACCGAATGTTAACCTTTTTGTTTTTAACTTCCACAAACAAATTATTTCATAGCACAGAGATCCAGTCCACTTCATGCGCTTCGTAGACAAACAAATTACACCGGAATAAAGCACAAGTGAGGTCTATTTAGTTCTACTTAACATTCTCGTTTATTTCGGGTTTACTGAGTTTGTCGAGCATTTATCATCGTCCTCCAACAAATTACACGGCTCAGGTGCCTCTCTTGTCGTAATGGAGGAAGAGAAGAAAGGCGCATTCTCTTTCGGGCGGCGGCGAATTTTCTAAGAATTATTTCTGCAATGTGAACAGATCTCAAGGAAGATATACAGCAGGGCTTACGTTCTTGTTTTCTTTTCTACTCCACATTACGACCAACGTCTGAGCGCTTCCGCGAGATGAATTCTGCGAGTGTGGTTGAAAGGGAAATTACATTTTTGGTAAACAGGATTAAGTTAATGATGTAATATCGGGCGACCCATTTGACTGTCGTTTTTTAAGGGGAATAAAGGACACGAAGAAAGTCTAATTTAGAGGACTAAGATAAAACAACTTTGCGAAGTAAGTCGATACCGAATTTCCTGGGAGTTTCTTACAGATATAATACGGGATTATTATCCTTGAGGGTAGTGGATTGTGGAGTTGGTTTTTGTAAATGGGACCAACGACTAATGCTAGGTGGATAATGAAACTGAGATTTGTCCTCATTGTTTCTCATGGGTTGTGCAAAGGAAAATAGCAAGTATAACGATACTGTATGATATTCTTCCGAATTAATTTTTAAAATTTATATTTTTAGAAAGTGAAATATGACACTGTTTCGGGTTTGATGATGATAATAGACAGAATTGGTCCGATTCCCAAATTTACAACATGATCGCACTCGCGCAGATCTTAACTCACGTAAGGTAAATTTAATGATTTTGCAAATGTATTTGATGCCATTGACATCATGTAAAAATGTTATTCATTAAAATTGGTGATTTGATAGTTTTGGTTTGTAATGTAGGTTCTTGAACATCGTTAAGTTTTCCCCTCCATTTCATATGGATGACAACATTTCACGTCGACTAATACAAAACCCTCGTTTGAATTCGCTTCACTCCGAAAGTGCTGAACTCTTTAGAACATACTTTTCTGTCGTATTGTTGTAGGGAATATGATCTAAGCTGATTTTCATTTTGATACAAGATCTAAAATTAGAGTGAGATATATAAATACCAAAAAAAATACCAAAATACTGCATTTTTTTAAGTTTTGGTAATATTGAAGAATCAAAGTGAACACACACTCACGGCGAAGAAAATAATGGATTTTGAGGTTACGCAAGTTATGGAGATAATTTTCTCAACTCAGTAGGTGACCACAAAGGGTTGCTTGAGCATTTTTTTCTCTCCATGAAACCTACGTAGAGACCTTAAGGCGACAATGGAGTCGTTTATCTTTACGACAACGTTTAAGTGGCAAGGAAAGGTGTCGCTTCAGTAATAGATGCATTTAAAAAGAGCGAACGTGCACCTTCAGGGTTGCATTGTACTGAGAAAAGGAATGTATGGTAACATTGAATGGAAGATAATTTTGACTGAGGAAGATTGTGTTAATATTCATTTACATTCTTTATTAGATTGAATTACAATTTATTTCACTAGTATGACGTTGAATTGTTTGTTCCTAAAGAAGTACACATTTATGATATATTAGTACTTTTGACAAACTTTCCTGTACTTTCTTTATTAAAGGTTTTGTGTATTAAACTGTTGAGACATCAATGATTTAGAGTGTACAATATTAAATCAACAGTACATAATGCATGGATGAATATATAGCTGTATTTGTCACGAGACTCACACGAGAAAGGTGAACGCTTTTAGTTATCGAACTATAATGATAATTGTTCTTGACTTCTGAAATGGTTATTCATTCAATTTCAAAATAATAATAATAATAATGTTTAGTCTCATGTCGCTAACGGCAGACTAATATCGTAAGTGCAGCAACGTTACAGAGAGCATTGACTACATCACATGTGGCTGCACCATTATAGTTCGAAAGGGCTCTCAATTATCGTTGTAGTTCGAAAGGGTTCTAATGACCATGATGTTTGCGAGCCCTAAAGCCCCAATAAAAATATTGTTCGAGTGCATTAAACACTTTAGATTGATACCACGAAAATACTTTCCATTTTATTATGCAGAATGTCTTATAACTCCGCGTAAAAATTCGGAGGCATGATAAAGTCCATTAATAGAAACAAAAAGTCATTGAGGTACAAATTTCCGGAAATTTCTCCCGAAAGAGATAAAATGACACCAAGATTGAGTAAGAACGTAAGACAAAAAGGTTTGTAAAGTTCTTTATTAGGGGAATTGAGATACTGATATATGTGTTCAAAGTTCAAAAACAACGAAATACGCGCACGGATTCGCGATAATCGAGTAGAACATATTCTCTAATACATGCGACATCGGTGCGTGACTTGCATTGTAGAACTTCGAACATCTGTCGTAAGTTATCTGGACTAATGAGCCTTAATGTTTATTTGTTCCTATGAATGTACTCTATCATCCATCCAACTATTTACGTGGAGTTCTGGGACATGCTGTATAATAATTACGTTTTATTAAACATTTTATGTTTTTCATTGATATACGGTTGCGTGCGCTGTCGCCCGTAGTTTCCTACCTGACATGCGATTATTGATTTTCTCATCACGTTTCATTTTACACCTCGATGCCTTGAAGCTGCTTCCGCTCTCTTTGAAGTTGGGCACGAGACACCCCTCCTGTCGGGGTTGCCTTGGAGCGTGTGGGCGTGGGTTCGCGTTTTCCGGAGGTCCCACTCGCTGTCTATATCTGGCTTCTTCTCCAGATGAAAGATCCAAAATCGCTCAAGTGATATTGGAGTCTCGCATCTTCATGAAGCTCCTGCCTCTCTAAGGAGACACGGCAAGCAGCTTATTCATTCCCTGCGGAGATACAGAAGTCTTTATTCGTCAAGAACTATTGTAAAAGATTTATTGGTTTTTCATGATCTTTCGTATAAATGTGGATCAAAATATTATTAGGATTAAAAATAACTTTGTTAATTGGTAGCAATAACGTATTAGAGGTGTTCTGTTTGTCATTGTGTCAAAATGTGTTTTGTTTTTGTAATTTCAACAGTAATTCAAATTTTTATATTTATACCTTATTATTGTCATTATTTACGTCTACAATCATAGTTAAATTGAATTATTATATCGACATTTTTTTGTAGACAATTATTTATTTCTAGTATCACAACGTTTCAGCAGTATATTGCTGCCATCATCAGGCAAACGTTAGTGTGTGGACATATCAACAAATTTGTTTGCTTTATCTAAGGTACAAGTATAAATACAAATTAACTTCATAAACAAATAAAATAATGACATAGAAAAAATAATAAATTGAGAACAAACCTTCAAAGCAGAAAAATCATTGTAAACAACTATAAATTTTGGATACGTTTTCTGTGTCAGTTTGTAAATTTAATGTGTTATTCGTAAATTTGATTTGTAGCATTTCTGGCATCATACGTTATGAAATAACATTATGTTGTAGTATGATTATGTTACACTGGTGTTCTTTGATTCGCGTCTGTAATTTTACGTTTCGTCTGTCCGATAAAGCAAAAGGAACAATTTTTACAAACAAGTTTGTAAAGGACATTGTGCGAAGACATGTTATCGATTACATCTTTCCCCTTAATTACAAGATTTTAATGTTGTTTCCTTGTGGTACCCACCAACCAAAAGTTTTATTGGAGAAAATATATACTTAAAATTGGGAATATTTCTCTATGGAATGGAAATACTACGAATGATTTACTTCTTATCTGATATTAAAAATTTTGTGCATTTGATGAAGGATGTTTCACATTGGTAAGATAGTGTATTCGTACCTTATTATCTTTCTAATTTAAATAATTTGATTAATGTAATTTTAATTGTAGCATATTAATTGTATTGTTTCCCGTTTATTATTCTTCACGACTGAAGTCGATAGCGTCGACTTCATTTGTTAGGTAATTCAGGTTGCAACCAGCTTCCTCAGGATTAGGCTTTTCAACTTCGTGCTTTTTCAAGTACCTTGTGCAGGACGTGAGTTGTTTTCAGTAATGTAAGTTCTCGCACTTCATTGTCCTTATTTTTACCTGGAATCTTTAGTAGGTTTTTATTCAAATTTTTTGTGACCGTTCCCAAAACCCCAATGATAATAAGAATTTCTTCTGCTTTAACATTCCAGATTCTACTAATTTCAATGGAGAGATTCCAGTATTTCAAATATTTTTCCACTTCTTTTGATACAACATTATGATAAGTCAATTATTATTATATCAATCGACAGATATTATTATTTACTCCCTCGGATTTCCTTTCTGCTGTCTCAAAATATTCCTTCCGGAATATCCTCTAAAATCGTGAAGTGTACTGCGGGCAATGTCAGTTCAAACTCACTTTACCTTTCTGTAGAAGAAATATTATTATTAAATTCAACGACCTTATTTTTACGGACATGATTTATATCTCACTTTACCTTGTTCGGATATGAATAAGAGTAATAGAATCTGAATATTCTGTACAAACAATGCTCTTCTTTCACCTGCGTTGTTTATTCGGCGAGTTTATCCTCGCAAAACGATTAAGAAACATAATATTGCGGAAGGATTTCTTTACTATTTATTAATAAAAGTTATTACATTAGAATGTTCAATGATCAAATTTGTAAATTAATCCTATAAGACACTGTTATTGTCAAATAACACGAAAAGCAAAAGAACTATAAAATTATTTTTAAAATCTTATAGTTTTAAATCTAAGCAATATAATTAAGTTTTGATAGTAAACGTTTACTAAATGTTAAAGTATTAATACTAAATCTATTAGTTTTCTGTCCAGAGAGTCAATATTTTTAAGACAATTTGAACTTTTGAAAATTAATGAACTTCTGGTCCACTTTTGAACATTATGTGTACAGAAATGCATATTGGTTTTTCAGTTCAATGATACATCACATAATTCATATGCTATACTTTGTTTTGTTTCCTGATAAAATCAATTCAGTTGAAAACTTGCTACATCGAGGCTTACCAGAAACTAATAATAAACTATTCATCGTGGAGACAAAGTTCTGGTGAAAACACACAACGTTTTCAGTGAATTNTCTGGTGAAAATACGCAACGTTTTCAGTGAATTATCTTCCCATCGTGCATACTCGTCGATTCCCGCACATATCGGAAATTCAAAACAAAATGTGTGTATTCTGATCGAATCTCTGCCTTGGAGACAAATATGTTGAATGTATAGAGGAAAAATTGAAAACGTTTGTGAACACGCCACGAATACCAATTCCAATATTTTGTATTTGATTGATTCATCTTTCTTCAAACGCTTTGAAGGTTGTTTGGTGTAGTAGGTATGTATTTATTTTGTTGATTAAGTTTTTTATTCTTTCGAAATATTTCAGTTTTTTTTTAAACTTGGTTATTAGAGAAAGAAGTGAATGAATGCAGATCATCTGAAACGTTCTTTGTGTAATGTTTCCATATACTTGCATCTATGAAAGTGCTTTATTTTTTCTGGAGCATTCCCATTTATTTATTATTTTTTGCTCTTTGTTACATCTTATGTGAAGTATCAGTTTACCCCTTTCGGATTATAGATTTATTCACTGCCTGATTAATTGATATTTGGTCAATCTCGAATTTAGTTATTTCAGAGAACTAGATAAAATTTATAAACAATATTTATCAAATAATCTATAGTTTATAATAATACGTACTTGTGAAATAAATTTGTTGTTTTATTAAATACAAATTTGTTGGTATTCTATTATTATTATAACAAATACCAAATTATTTTTATTCTTAATCTTAGGAAATTGTTGAAGTGTTAAGTCTGCCTCTGCCTTAGGACCCTTGATCTAAATTGATGGGATGGTCCCTTTCTTGCTTCCGGAGAGTAAATTAGTTTATTGTCCTCCATGTACATACGAAGTTTGTAGCTGCATTTTTGACAATACATTTGTTATTATTATTACACTGTGATATCAAATATGTAATAAATATTTGTAAGAAAACTTTTCAATACAGTATAATTCTCATTGATTCGAATAATAAATAAATACTTTTCTATAGAGACTCTGAAAATAAAGCACTTTTACAGTTTACAATATGTTTTAGGCATAATCCCCCTCTTTCGTTGAAATTAGTTTGGGAAAGAAAACTTTCCGATTTTAGAAGGATGAACGTCATGCCGATAATTCCCATCGGATACACACATACAGATTTTTTCTTACAAAAACTGTACGCTTATTTGTAAGTTTCTTTATTGGTATTGGTATTGTTTATTTTACAAAATGACACTATATATTGATTAGCATATTTCGTTCCTTTTAATTTGTAGCATCCTAATTTGATTATTTTAGACTTCACACGATTGACAAATACGTTCTTAGGAAGTATTCAAAACAGAAATGAATCCAAACTAGGAGGGTAATGAGTCAGGAAATGAATAGGTAAGAATGGAAGTTACCATCAGCCATTGTCATCTAAAATATTTTTATGAAATAGAAAATGTATAGACCATAGTAGAGCGCCGACATTATCAGCATGGGCACCGTCTCGTCTCGGGGAGATTCGATCCCCGCGCCCCCCTCCCCCAATCTCTTTATTGAGGGGGATGAATACATAACACTTATATGAACTAAAAATTCCTGGAGTAACATAAGACGTTCTTGTACTAAGTGGTCTCTTTAAGCTTAAATCTACGTTGTAATCGAGAAGTAAGATTTTTGGTAAGAAAGTGGTTTTAAAACATGTGTTAAGGATCTTGGACATTCCTTACCCCCAGATTTAACCACAACACTCCTCCCCTGTCTCCCAAAAATTTTTTTGCAAGTCAGCGCCCATGTGTATCAGTATATACAGCGTCAGTTGGAGTATGGTATTGACGACACTTCTGAGAGTGCAGTGGTCTTTGTATGAAACTGAAGTTGTGAACACTGTGGAGCGTTGCCGGTTTGGTCGCACATAAATTTCTGCAGAAAACGAAAGAAAGAACCACGCTAGTGGATGGCGTTCGGAGCAGCTACGACGGGTTCGCGAACTAACGTTGCCGGGAAACGGAACTGTTGCTACGAGGTATTACGGGTGCATTACATGAGATTGATGCGGAAACGCCAAAGCTGGTGGAACATCTTTTGATTTGTGAATTTCAAAAGAAGCATTGTTTTTTATTCTGCTGAGATAATTCAGGTCTCAACCAGAAAATAATAGTGATCGTGTATTGTATTATTTGTTAAACAAATTGTATCACCGTAATTAGGATAACATTTGATGGTTTGACTGACGCTATGTGATCACGATAGCAAAGTTAATTACCGACCAATTAACAGATTATGTATAACCCCCCACCTCCTCCTCACTAAAACTGCCCTCAGTGACGCCGGCAACATGCATTTTCCGACTTACCAAAACATCGTGAAACACGATTCAGAAGAGAAACTGCGGTGCAGAATTTTTGCTGACTCAAGTCCTGTCCTACACAAACGGAATAAAAAGACTGTTTTGACTCCGTTCACTATTGCTATTGGTAGAGATGTTTTAACCAATGTCTTTTGGTTCAAATATACGTGATATTCTTGATTGCCTGTGAAGAATTTATTTGTTTTCTAACTACGCTTTTTGGACTATGAAGAAAATCATGTCGTTTGGCTCACTTTTGAGTTTGTGAACTTCTTTCGGATGGCAGATCTTAGTAAAACTTGCAACGCGAGGCAAATTTATGTCCCCAAACATAGGAATAGTTGAAACATAGGAATGTATTAAACATAAGATGAACCAATCAATAACAATATTTTGTAAAAGGAATTGATTTTTTCCATGGATACATCGTTTCTGGAAAGCCATTTATTTGGACAATATCCGTAAGTCAGGAAGGGATTTCGAAGGCACAGATGAGTCATGGCGAGCAGCCAACCCTTCCAATCCATCGTAAGCGAGACCTATCGGCGTGACCGGGTCAGTGCGTCATGACCCAGCTCCTCTCGCCTGTTTCTCCAAACCAACGCGATCTTTATCCGATTCGATTTTCTTTTATTTGTACATTCCTTGTCTTCTTAATCTTATCATGGACTCTTAACGGCGTAACACATGATGAATAATCTTATTATGTTTATTGTTAATTCTCGCGCCATACGCCACTGTTTACGAGTAGTTATTCTTCTTCTAGAACTATCATCTTATCCGTTTCTGTGGAAAACGTTTATAAGTATAAAATAAAATATTGTATAAATAGTATAAAATAAACCAGGATTTGCTTCTATATTTTCAATCAAAAAATGATCATAAAAAGGGTGCAAATAAATCTTTGGGAACCAAAATACAATTCTATTTCAAAATCATATACTGCAGCTTTTACATTATAAACAATACGAATAAACTTTGTTTAAACTTCCACTGTCTGATATACAAGCGTATGTACATTCATGAAGATCTAACATTCTTATTTTTTTACTGATAGCTAAGATAGCAAATAAATTATTCATTCGGAAAATATTAGATTGTGATTGCTTTTGAATTTTATACCCTTCTGGTTCCAAATATTGGCGAACTACGATTACATTTCGAATTGTCTTTATTTCCGACTATTATTTATTTCTTCATTTTCTCTTCCATTTCCCATTCCTATTGATCTTATCCTGCTGAAAACTTCTTCAATTCTACCTTCTATTCGTACTAGTATCTTTTCAAGCGCCTTACAAACCTTTCTTTTCTTCCGTCGTATCTCGTGTTCCAGCCGTCCTCGTTCGCGTTTGAACTTGAGAACCCTTGTTCGACCCTTGTTCCGTCCCCTTACGTCGCCATGGTCCCGCCTTGTGTATGCAGCGTCTCAAGAAGTTTGCCCGCGCAGTTCATTATCCTGCACTCCCCGCTCTCGTCTTCCCCACACCAGAGTCCTGTGTCGATCGCTACCCAAGCTATTGTCTCCATCCATGTAGCCCTAAGTCATATAGCGAGGGATTGGGAAATTTGCCAGGGAAATAATGTAGTGGGACTCAATGGGCGAGGTTGTCCAGGTAGCATTATCGATGGTCTATAAATTGTCGTGGTTGGAGTAATTTCAAGAGAATATATTATACACATTGTTAGCCATCATGTGTGTTTGTCATTGTAATTGGTCTGTACTTACATATTTTTTGTGTTTAAACACGGTGTGTTTCTATATTGTATCAAGGACGTATCATCTTTTCAAATAATGAAGTGTACGCAGTAACGAATTGCTGTAGTGGAAGCAACATTTCAAAAGAAACTCGTCCAATTACGCGAAAAAAATTTATTAACAAAGGCAGTTTCAAGAATTTAAAAAAAAAATTCAATCGGATAAGAATATTTTAAATCAGATTTATCGATTGATGAGAAATGTGAAAAAAGACAAGATTTATTTTTTACTTATAAATAATAAAAGCAGTCTGTTACGGCACACCGCAAGCCCAGATGCGATGTGTGTAGTTTTTGGGTAGAAGCGGGATTCAACCATAAACCACAACCTTTATGGTAGAGTTCGCTGCCACCAGTTTGGTTTCCCCAAGCAATCAAACACACGTGTAATAACAATAAAATATTCCTTTAATACAAGTCAAATTGAAATCTGCGTATTTACAAATTTGAACGAACTCTCAAATCATAAATACTAGTTTGAATTTGTTATTACAGAGTTATTGCTATCTGAAAGCAACAATTACACACAGATATAAATACTGGTGTTATCAATTAACTCGGAAATCTACCCAGATTATCCGAATCTCAAAAATTTACAAGTTGCTATCCCGAAATAACTAACTGTTAAAAGTTACGTCATTCGCGCCTAATAGCAATGTAATAGAATTACCGCAGCAATTCTCAGTGGTCTGACGACCAACACTAACCAAGTCACATCTCAAATAACCTGGGTACTTCCTAACACTTCCGCAGAAAGTCNGGAGGTCACGTGATCACGCCCTCGCTAACGCACTGAGCACTCTACATCCGCTGGAAATATTCCATTCACACTCGCCACGCACTTCTGCAACATTCTTCTAAGGGCATTCCTACTCAATTTTCAGAAGTAGATGGAAACTGTTCAGCCTCTACACAATGAACGGGAAGGCTTAGTGGCGGGCATTTTTCTTTATTTGGCGGCGACTGGCCCGACCCTTAATCTCCTTAGGAATTTCCGGCTAGCAAAAATGCTTGAAAATGTTAATATTTCAAAATCTATAAACTGCACTGGTCCTGATGTTACACAGTCCTTTGAATTTATAATGTTGCAATTATTTGTTGAAAACGTGACGCTTTACTTATGCTTGATTCCGAGCACATTTTGTATCCTTCAATAAATTGTGCAACTGATGGTGTATTTGTCATCCTATTTTATCTGGAAATTATGAATATTTCAACTGTGATTAAGAATTCAATCAACGTTTTTGCTTCAACAGTTTTGTTTTTATACCAACACATTCATGCTCTGTTTTACATCACATATAAAAGTTCAGAAAAAATGGTAGCTCGGTACTAGTTAAAGTTTCAACTATTGTAATCCCATACGTATATGCACTAAAAATACGGTATGTTCCCTTGATACATTGTTATTCTGTCGTAATTATTATTGCAGGATAAGTTTGGAGAATTTGACACAACTTTCATAGAAATAGAATTCCAAACATCGAGATAACTTGTTTAATGTACTGTCTATTTCGTGTTTTGTTATTTTCACAATTATTGTACCCAATAAAAACACGGAATTACGCGATCTTAATAAAGGGATAAGGTTTGCTGTGGAAATCGATTAACGTGATTAACGAAGTTGAGACGAATTGTGTGGTTATTTTTTTCTTCGCGTCGCTTCGAGTTGCGTTTGATTCCACAACCCATAAACGCGTCTATCCAGCTGTAAATAAATCAGTATAAACATTGTTATCATTAACACTGTCGCGTCACACGCCACTACTGATCTCTTCAAACACAGCACTAGCGAATCTAGGGGTGGGGGTTAAGGGGACTATAGTCTCTCCTCCATTGGGCCTGAACTCTTAACAGATAAATCTGATGTTGATAAATGACATACTTTGTTAAAGTATTACCAGATTAATAATTGTTATTAATAATGTAATAGTTATCGTAGTTAATAATACAATATTAATAAAATTAATAAAATCGTGTTAATAACTTTAATAAATAATTGTTATTAGTAAACCCAGATTGTTAATTATTTATATGATGCATTTATTTAATATTTATAAAATTTGTGTTCTACTACCATAATTTTTAAACAAAAATGCATCCCGGTTAACCCCTTCTCCCTTATTATGGTCTAGATGCGCCACTTCACGTCAGTTAACTCGATCGTCACCAGTGGATGGCTTACTCGATTCACACCTAATATGAAGCAAATTATTTTTTATTATTGTTTGCTCTTGTCTTCCTTCAATTTCTCCTACACTTTGTGCTGCATTTGCCAAAGTTCATTCATGAAGTATTTTTGTAATATCGACGTCATAAATCCACTACCTAGCCATTTTCTTTCGTGTGTGTTCAGACAACTACCCGAAACTGTAATACAAAGACTCTACGTAAAAAGTGGAGGGGGAATAGAGAATATTAATAGGAACGAGAATCACAAGTCCGAACAATGTCATCATGTTGAAAAAAAATGACTCAATAACAGTAAAAACACAAGACAAAAACTGTGAAAAGCACTCTGCTAGGGGAATTGAAATTTTTTTACAACAGACTGCTCCAAGCTCTACCCAGAAACAGCCATACAGGACTCGCATCGGCGTTCCGAGAATTCGCGAGACTATATGTATTTTTGAACATATTAGCTCATTCATACGACATGAGTGCGAGGACTGTATCGCTGTTAATTGACAAAACTTTCAACTGCTATAATATCTATGTCAATTTCTCAATTTCCCTGATTTGTTTCTTCTGTTCTTGCTTTGTTTTTATATGATTTTATATATCCTGGAGACATTACTGTATGATTCAGGTCAGTAGCGACGATTGGGAATCAAAAGTGGGGGGCGAGGCAAAAAAATATATTGACAATTTTCATTAACATGATATTTCCACTAAGTAATTAAATAATTAAATAAATCAAAGGAGAGACAATTGGCGATTACCACATCAAGGACATGGTGTAATTCTTTTTTATGATTCCCAGTTTTAGACGGTTAAAATTAAAAGGTTTATCTTTCCTTAAAATAGTGGGGGGGCTGCATCCCCCCACCCCCCCACCCCAATCGCCGCCACTGATTCAGGTTTTATACTCTTCCGACGCAAAATTTGTGCCGGCCGCAATCTAGTCTATCTACGGACATTTTCGTAAGATAATTCGTACATCTAGCTTTCATGTGGACAACTTTCTATAGGAGTGTAATTTTTATCCAGATAGAGAGTGAATGTTTGTAAAAATGTACCCGTGCTACCTCTCACTCAAGGTCATGAGCGCAGATCAATTGTCAGCACGGTCTTCCAGCACTCACCTTGCTGTTTCCATCGCCGTCCACGTCTCTTCTGATCACCACTTCCGCTACTCCTACATTCCCTCAATTATGCTCCCGTCTCCCACCATCGCCCTTCCCACGAGCGTCAGGGATTCCAAATCGAAGTGTGCTTCCTCCTTCCATAGGAGGAACATCCATTTCGTGTGCATCGTCGCGGAAATCCCGTGGCACGAAATCAGGTCTAGCGAACGGAAGGACAGCGAGACGCGGAGGGAGGCGAATGCCAAATAGACTCCAAAACGCGCCCCAGGGACACGAATGCTCTTTCCACGCCGTATGAGTATTCCCGAGTCGATAAGTAGAACGAACGTCCTCTTTCTCCTCGGAACGACGGTTTCCATGTGAGGGACGTGGGCGGTGATAGTTCGCCCAAACAGAAATTCAGTTCTCTAAAGGGTCCTCGAGTCGGATGAAATATTACGGTTCACTTGTCACAGGGTTTGATGTATAATTTCCCATTTTGGGTTACTACAACATGTTATTTTGTTTCTGTTTGTTAATTGCAATTAATTAATAACTTTGACCTTTTTTGGTGTGTTTAAAATTTAGATGTACTGATTAATACTGTGAACATCGAAAGGATATCAGAAAGTAATATTATTTATTATAAAGAATATATCGTCTGAATCGTTTAATACATTTTTTTAAAAATCATCTTCAGAGAAACTGTACATTGACAAACTACATCACACTAACATGGTCCTAAGGTGCTTCAAATTTCAATGAAGAGGGATGAGTCCATGGTGGCAACGTAGTTCTGTGAGAGTGATGTGTTGTTGTTTTTTTACAAACAATTTGTCTGATGTTGACGAAGAATATATATATA
>NNCF01126795.1:279788-296298 GCA_002313205.1 Laupala kohalensis
TGCCCATGCGCCGCTAAATGTGCCTTGATTTGACTAACGTATTATACCTGTTAGTTTTGTCACAGCAGGTTTAAAATAGTACCGTGTGTTTCAATTGAGATAATAAATCATTTCATGAACGGTTGTGTATTGTGTTTCGAGTAATTTACTATAATTATTTAATCAAACACACGCTCTTGAGGTCTAGATTCTCTTTCTAGTCCCGGGTTACGATCAGCAACATAAAGTGAGAGGTGGAGTTTTTGCGAGAGCTTCCGAGAAAAATGATTTATTTTTTATATTTATGATATTTATTGTACTACTTCCCACAGCTTGGGATGTGCGTTATCCAACATTTTCCTGCAGTTGTGTAACCAAGGTCTAACATATGGAATAAATAATTACTCTCACCCAGCATCGCTCGGAGGATCTCTTCCTGACCGATTCACACAACTTCACTTGTGATAAATAGATTTCGCCAGTTGATGTTATAATTTATTTTTTTTCAGTTCTATTTTTTGTTTTTTGAGGGACAAGGTTAAATAGATTTTTTCGAAATTTTGGCTACACTGGAGCTTGTTGCTAACACATTATTGCTTAAGATAATGATAATGACCGAATTATAAAATAGAAATATTCTCTCTTAACTTCGAGCGAATCGAAACCCAGGTAGAAACTTTCTCCCACTACAGCTGTAAATTATGTGACGGAAGACTGTCTGTCTGAGTAGGGGAAAAAATCATGGAAAGTTTCTATCTAAAAGGAAAGTATATTCATAAATTTTTCGCATTATAAAGATTATGATGAATCAATAAAAATTAGAAACTGTCTTCTCCATTTTTACGTTTTGTGAAAACAATGTACATTAGGTTAATTAAACAGTTGCTTGGTAACGATATTGTAGCCATATGGTGTCGAACGTTTTTAATAAAGCTCGAAAACAAAAGACGAGAAGGCACTACGTTTAATTGTTATTATTTTACAATCACTTTTAACACTTGATACGTAAAGCCAAATGTCTAATTAATGTCGATATGTTTTTTTTTGTGTGTGTGTATGAAATTTGGAAGAGTATATTGGAGTGGACGATTGATTTCTAATACCTGGAAGTTATTTTTATCATCTTTAATGATAACAGCTTGTAAAGGATAGAAATTATCACACAGAGAATTTTTCGAATTTATATAAGTTTATTTTTGTTTACGGAAGAGTTACCAGTACATCTTCACAATATTTAATATTTTTTTAAACGTTTCTTGAATAAATGAATTTTCCCCCATATTATTGCTCCTATTATGTTTTAATTAATAAATTTTGACTTTGTACTCTCGCACGACAAACGTGCTAGTATATTGGCTTTCAACACCTTGTGAATTCTAGTTTTCTCGTGTTTCGTTGGATACAGAAAAATGGACCATGAGGTATCATATGATCAAGAACGTAGAAAGTTCAATCTATTATATTGGCATCTCAGGTACATTATTTTTCCAGTCCCAAAACGAGTATTTACCACAACCCAAATGTGTTCCGTCGACCATAGAGATAAAAAATTATTTTGGAGATCCATAATATTTAATTGCTGTAATTCACCAATCGAGATATTAAATAAATAAAATATTGATATTGCTCATACCCTAGTGTACTTTTAACGTATTGTGTATATCACTTATTCAATATCTGATTGTAAAGAGTCGATACAGAGGTATTTTACGCCATAATAGTGGAGATATTGTTTTGATTCAGAAGAAAGAAACTTTTTGTTCGGAAGAACAAAGAACAAGAAAATAAAGTGCCGGATCTTTCATCTGTGAATCGAGGCGAAGAAATGTGTTGATTCGTGGTGCTGACACAAAGATAAAAATGAGATTGATTTAATTTTAGGTCGATATCTCAGATAAGATATCGTCACCGAGAGCGGCTTCTTCGGGTCAGATAGGACGATGCTTTACTTCTTAATGTGTAATACAATACGGTGAATGAGGAATTTTACTAGTTTAAGAACGGTGTGAAGTAAGGAAATGTTGTTAAGCAACGCTAAATTTAATATACAATAATTTAATTTATATTCCATTTTTTTTAAATGTTGCATCAGTTTGTTCGTGAGTTATTGGGAGAACTAAATTTTTCGCACTCTCATACAACGTTGGACATCACCGCAAGAACTGGAAAGTACTCTCGTGCAGCCAAGTCGTAAATGTCTGAAAATATCTCTTTTTTTACCGATTACAATACTTTCCTCAGGCATACTTCTAGAATTGGAAAATTAATTTTTATTTTGTTTATAAAATGTTCTGAAGGGGTTCATGTGCCCCATAACCCCCTCCCCCTTTCTTCAACCCATGCTAATATGGGCGTATCCGCTGTCATGGTAACGCACAATGGCGGCGCCCATCCGTATCTCCGACTGCGCGAGGGAAAAAAACCGCGCTTGGCCACGGTGCGAAATCGAATTAGTGCGGCGACATTTCAGCGTAGAGCGCCGTAGCACGAAGCGATTCTCCGAGAGGGAAGCGAGTGTTAGGAAGAAAAGGCGCACAAATTGGCGGCGTTTACGGCGCGACCGCATAATTCTTTAACGAAAATGGCGCCACGCCATTCCCGCTCTCCCTCGCCGTTCACCAACCCCCTAGGCTTGACGCGGGTGGACGCCGCCACCGTTCCTTCTCTCGACGGACTCTTCCATGGCAGGCGTCGTGTCTGGACGCGCTTCCTCCTTCACTCTTCGACCACGGAACTTGATTCTTTTCCTTCGTTGGTTGCAACTGCCGAGGCTGAAAAGCGGAAGGCGAACTGTCACTTTAAATAAAATTTAGCTGTCAGGAAATCTGGAATTTTTTCCCGTGCACTTTTGTTGGCCATTTTCCTGTACAGAAATTATTTCCAAAAATAAAATAGCCATGACTTGTTTAATTTTTTTGTAATAAAGTTTCTATGAGTTTTATCACACTAACAGCTACGTAAAAATGTATCATTATATCCATGTTTTAACTATATTTTGGGGGCCACATACAGCAGAATCCAAGAATATTCGTCGGTTCTGGTTGTGTCGGCTCAATGGAAAATAGGTTTCTAATTCTGTCATGGATTCATTTCCTAATTTGAAACGATTTTTTTTTCTTTCACTAGAGTAAACCGCGACGAAAAAACATTACCTCTTTATTATTTATAATTACTGTGCGACAGATGCATTGTGTTATCTTCAAATATAATGAAATGTTTTTTTTTATTTGACTGATTTCAATTTTTTACAAAAGTGGAATATTGAGTATTGGATTTGTCTCTTCTAGTGAAATGATGACTGTAAAGTGTGTCAATTCACTAGGTATTTTATAAACATTGTATGTATCTATGGAAACTAATCTTTCGAATTTTCATTCCTTCTTTCCTTCTGAAATCTATCTATACCTGTGCAATTTCGAAAGTGATCTGTACATTCTGCTAAAAACAAATAATTTAAATTTTTAAATAATTATTAACTTAAATATCAATTATAATTAACATTTGAATTATTGTAATATTAATATTATTGAGATATAATATATTATTAATTATTATAAAAAGTATTGGAGAATTATTGAGTAATTATCTCCAACTCTTTTAATAATAAATTGACATATACTTTTGTGGAAAAATGTTTTTTATTGAGTAATATTTATGACTTTTTTTATTAAGTAATAATTGCAGTAGTATCTTAAGATTTGAAACTCATGGCTTATGTTGAATAAAATCTGAGCTAAATACCATTATTTGCAACGACACCTTTTTGGGATCTACTTTAAATAACTCAACCGGATCTGGTGCCCAAGTATTAAACCCAGGACCAGTGACTGATGACTCCATCACGAATATAGTCCTGACCAAATATTTTTACCTCACGAGATAAGTTGGAAGCTTCAAGGAAGATTTAAATTGATGTGTAACTTCTTCATTCCTTAAAATATGAGTATATTCCACTGACGCTTCTCGTTGTGACGGAATGCTTGCGCGTGGTTTTACTCCAAACGCCCCGAAATGCGTCATAGTGTAAGAAGACTAAGTGAATCGGTGCGTAGCGGAGGGAAGGCAAAGTAGTGGTAGACCATGATACACGAGTCATTTTTGCATTGCTTTCAGACTGTCGACGGAGGAGATTTCGATTCTTTTCGAAGAAGTATCGATACTAATTCATTCAATGAAACTAATAGGAAACGAACTCTTTGTTAAGTGTAAATCCTCTTATGAAATTTATTATAAAAATAGGATGACCAGTGGCGTAGTGCACAGCACACATGCTTTCTACCTCTAGAGACACTGGTTCAAACCTTTGCTGATCCACGTCAAGTTTGCAGTGATGGACGAAGCGGTTTCGCGGAAGATTTTCACGGTACTCCCTTTTTCCCTGGCTTTCAGTCAACCACTATGATCATCATAATTCGTAAATCGTTCGTTCGTAAATCACCCGCGTCGAGCAGGTACATGGAAGGGCATCCGACATCCTCGTCATTGCCCAGACACATTAGATGGACACATTTCATCATCTACTTCCGACACTCTAGGGAAAGAGGAAGTAAAAATCAAAGTCAAGTATTATAATAGTGTGTCAATAGTGAAGGCAGAAGAAATGTATATATGAAACCGATCTGTGGATCATGATTAAATGACCGCTCCAAAAATGTCTTGCATTATGCTATCCAGAGGACCGTATCACCAGTGTTCTTACACCATGGAAATCCGTAGCCTTTGCTCATCCCTTTCGCTTCCTTGGAAGAAACCGTATCTCGAGGCGGGCGGGCGCTGTGCTGCGCTACGTTTTCCCGAGTCTAGCTCGATCCCCTCGCGGAAGGAAAAGACTGCGAAGTGCGTGAGTTGCGTAGAAGCTGCGTTGGTTCATTCGCTCGTTCCATGCAGAGTGCGTCTGCGGTCGCTGCTGGAACGAAAACGACTCCATTTGCCAACTCGGGATCCTCTCCGTGAAGTTCGTGTTAATTAGATCGTTTCGCTTGGCTCGCGAAATATGTTACGCGTTTTGCGATTCGCCGAGCAACGGATAGGAAATGGGATGAAAAGGAGAGCTTTGGACTGTGGTTCGGTAAATCTCTGATCAAATATTTGTCTGCTTCAATCTTACCACCAAATGATCTATCTGTATCTTATATCTATCGGTTTAACCACGCCCCACCGGTAGTAGTGTTGTCGCTTCTCACCGAGTCATCCCGGGTTCGATTCCCGATGGGACCAGAAAATTTGTAGCTTTTCATATGAATGTCCCAGTTCATGTAGCTGTGACTACTGAAAAGCAAACCTTCCTTCCTCTATCCAGCTCCTCCTCGTATCAATAACTCTATTACTAACTACTTCTACTAACCCCTCCACATGGGTCAAGTTGTTGCTAAACCCAGCAAAGCGACCCACCTACTAACAATGACCTACCACCCAACTCCTAACTCCTATGTGCTCCATGTAGATAAGCTTCAATAGCACGCTACATTTCCCATTTACAAATACAACAATACGTTTAACCACGGTGCCAATTTAGACGTCCCATCGTCCATTCCCAGATGGCAGTGCTAGCTGGAGTTCTTTAGAGTACCTATAAGTAGAGTAACGCGGATCGCCATTTTGTGCCTAAAAGCCTGTTCACACTGCGGCGCAACTAAGTATTGTAACCTCACTGAACAAGTGCATGCGAACGATGGACTGAGCACATAGTGTCAACATGGCTTAAGCGATGCCCAGGAATTCTAAATTGTAATGAATAATTGTCATGGGAGCACAATATAACATTTCAATGAGCGTACACTTTAATATTTGTACAGTAGCGATTCAATTACGCAATTTAGAAAAATAAATGTAATAATATGAATTTATTCACTAATATTAATTAATAATATCACATGTTGCTTTATATATAAGTGCAAATTTTTGTATTTGAATCAATCCAAAAGAAAAGTGCCATAACAAAGACAAAGGGAAGTTACGGAATGTTATTGATTTTTTTTTCGTAAGGGGTAGTTAAATAACTGGGTAAATATTATCCATTCATTATCTTGAGTTGATGAACAAGAAGCGTCACATTTCCAAAAAATCATTTCTACTAATTTACAAATAAATGAACTAAATAATATAATACAGGAAACTATTGTACAACTTACTATTTACTACAATATAAAGTATATAAATATTAATTATTTACAAGATATTGTTTGGCAACTGTCTTCCTTCCAAGTATTGATGTAGAATCGATAAAGCTGAAAGAAGAAATTTTAAAACGAAAATCCAAGTATCGTGAAATTATCTTCCTTTTTAAATCATGACGGCTACCGTACATGGTATGAAATCGAAGAACATTAGTTTAATAAAATGTCTCTGAAGATCTCCATAATTGGTATCTTCCTTTGAAACAATCTGTATGTTTTTATTATACTTACAAGAAATTAAAACGTTCTGTCATTCACAAAAAATAAACAATTTCCATAATTTTGAAGAATAGTTAATCTACTGAATTCTGAGGTGGTTGTTGTTTTTGAACCAGTTTCAACAATACAACCATCACAAACACTTTGATTGCTTGTTACAATATATCCAGCGACTTTATATAAGACATTTAACTAACTCGTTCAAAATAATGTTGTTTCCTGGAATAAGTCATTTTCTTCTGGTACGTCTTTCTGAGGCTCCTTCAGCGTTTTTCCTTTACGTCGTTCACATGTTACGAAATCAATTAAATATTGCCTATCATCAGAGTCATAATTACTACTCTTTATTTTGGTCATAAACACTGAAATCGTAATGGACAGTTTTTTAAATCGACCGTATTAGGATTGTTGGTTTTTGATCGAATCACATAAAAGAGATTTTCAACACAATCCTGTGTAAATCTCCCCAATAACACAAACTGGTATTCACGCTTTTTCAGTAAATAATCAGATATTTCCAAACCAGATTTTGTACTTATTAAAAGTCCACGTTGGTATGGTGTACAACTCTTGCCACAATTCAAGCTTTGTATAATCTCTATAAATTCTCCCAAAAAATCCTTGATATCGTTGTATTTGCGTTCGTTTGTATGACTTAATGCTAATGCCAGTTTCCTGTTGGTCATAATTGAAAACCACTTAGCTGTAATATAAACAAATTGTTGTATCATCCTCTAGTTTGTTTTCGGTCTCTGACAAAAGTTTCCAGGCCGAACTCATATTGGTGGCACTGCTTACTCTCATTTTTTGATTGCCTAAAACTTCTTGTTTTAATTTGGGATCCAGTTTCAATTGAAAGTCTTCTTATGCTTTAACAATTGAGACAAAATGCTCAGCACTCACTACTTTTGTTGGAAGTTTGTATTTCTGTATAAATTTATCAGAAATTATGACTTTTTTATTGTTCAATAGGCCTTCTTTTAAATCTTAAAGGCGTGGCATGGATCATGGGAAAAGTACAAACGACGTACATTGTTAACGGGATGGGGACGGGAATTTTGAACCACTGAATAACGCGATGCATTTATTTGGAACTGTCTCCACTTGGCTTGGTTCGAGGCACTCATGTCGCAAACAACGGCCTAAATTAATAAATGTATTTCTTCCGTTTTAAAAACAATTTTTTTACAATATCGACAACTACAGAACCATCACTTGAATCACTAGTAATAATAAGCGACAGTCTGTTTCTATCTGCTTCCGATACCCGCTAGCATGAAAACTAGTGCGTGATTTGCCACACCGTCAAGGGCAGGCAATGTCACTTTGCCTGTGTACTTTATCAGGGCCAAGTCATATGTATTTCCAGACTTTATAGCCATTTCTTCAAAGATCAAAACACAATCTCAATCTAAGTCATTGGGAAACTCATCTACCTTTAATTTTCAAAATTCAAAAACTTCAAGTACACCGGATTCGAATTGTAAATATTCTATGTTTTTCTGCTATGTCCTGAACGCTAGTAAAGGAATTCCTTCTTTCTTTGTTATACTTTCATAGCCGCGATTAAGGCAAGCAAATTTCCACCTGTACCCTTTTGCCAATGTTCCACTAGACCAATTCGATATATTTTTACACTTTCCTTCCAATGTATTAATTTGTTCATCATTAAATATTTGACCAACCTTTTTCTTCAAGATATCATATTGGCTTTTCTGTTTGCAGTGTTTTTATTTCCCTTTCCATGTTACACATTTCTATCTTCATATCTTGCATTTTCACCATTAACTTTGCACATTAATTTTTATATGCAAGGCGTATCTTTTCACTTTTCTGTAAAATTTCTTTCAATTGCCGTAGTTTACCTTCCAAATTGTGTCCTTGACTTTTCCTCAATAGTTTTAGTTGATATTCTTGTCACATCTTCTACATTCTCTGCTTCGTTTTCTTCAAAAAGCGTTGACTCAGTATTCTGTATGGCTGCAACACATATTAAAATTAAAATAAGAATACAAATGTGTTTCTAAATTATACAGCAATAAATATCTTTGAAGTATATAGAAATGATATAAGAATAATATATTTATGCATACTTTTTTCTTATGTATAATTTTTCTTAGTGTATCGTCGTAGTTTATATAACGTATTTCCATACTGCTGTGTTCTTCATTTTGTCTCGTAAGTTTCAAGGTAACATCTTCCACTACGGGTTGAAGAATATTTGGGATAACATTCCTCTTTGACTTTTTCTTTTGATCCTCTCTCACTGTTTCTCACATTTCATCCGAAAAATGAACCTAATTTAAGAAATTAAAAAAAACGTGAAATTCAAACGTGCCATTTTCGAATCGATGGGCATACTTGAAAAAATACTCACTTCACAGAATACTGCATATTTCCCGAGTTCTTAGTCTGGTTTGTTGACAAACTCTATCCTTTTCTTTCTTCTTTCAACATCTTTTGGAAAGCGACAAACTGCAGATTGCCCAGAAAAATTCTTGCAACACCTAATTGCGCACTTCGGCATTCTGAATATCATCATGCACAAAGAATACTACTTGGAAATGAAAGTTTGCAGATAATAAATGCGCCAATGCTCGACACTTGATGAATTAGAAAACAAAAAGGAGTAAAACCGATTCGTTTTTTTTTTTTTTTTTTTTTGACAGAGTGTCTGTAACATCGTGGTCAGTATAGATTTTGAAATAACATTTTCAAGCACTGTGCTCGCCGGAAATACCAAAGGCGATTAAGAGCCATGCCCGTCGCCGCCCAAACAAGGAAAGGTGCGCGTTAAGACCTCTCGTATTGTGAAGAGGCAGGTTCCCCTTCTACTTCTGAAAAACTGAGATGAACTCCCGGAGAAGGAAAATGAGTGTGTATGGAATATTTCAGCAGTTGACAGAAATAGTGTTCATCCGAAAAGGCAATTTTTCTCGGAAGCTGAGGAGTGACCAAGCCGAGGTGGGGTGTTGGGAACGGGCGAAGAGGTAGTTACGTGACCTCCGCCTCAATATATATTGGAGGGATTTCAGCTCCTAAGTGACTGTATAGAAGTACGCAAGTTATTTAATATGTAACTTGGTTAGTTTGGTCGTCAGACCACTGAGAATTGCTGCGGTAATTCTATTACCTGCTATTGGCGCGAATAACATAGCTTGGAACTGTTATTTATTTCGAGATAGCAACTTGGAACTTTTTGAACTTCGGATAATCTGGGTAGATTTCCGAGTTAATTGATAACACCAGTAGTTGTAACTGTGTGTAATTATTGCTTTTAGATAGCAATATCAAGTAATAACAAGTTCAAACTTGTATTTATGATTTGCAAGTTTGTCTACATTTGTAAATATTCAGAGCTTTATTTAATTTGAATTAAATGTTTTATTGTTATTACTCTTGTGTTTGATTGCTTGGGGAAACGAAGCTGGTGGCAGCGAACTCTACCATAAAGGTTGTGGTTTATGGTTGAATCCCGCTTCTCCACCAAAAGCTTACGCACATCGCATATGGGCTTGTGGTGTGTTGTAACAGTGTCATTTACATTTCTATCCCTTGAGCTTATAACGCTCCTACGCTAACCGCTCAGCCAAAGACCCCGTCTAACAATTGTTTTTTAACTCATTTTTCAATTGTTGAACTTCTGTTTTTCAGTTGTTTAACAAAACTATTTTCTAGATTGAAAGTTTCCTTAAATAAGTAATCTTACAATAAATACGTTTTCAAATCAATTTTTCATTTGGAGCACTTTTTTTATTCAGGGGATATGTGTTTCATCGCAAACCTCTACAAAAAGGTTCGTATATTCGAGATTTGTCATTGTTGTGTTTTCCAATTGAATGCTTTTATATTCAATTCTACCTCAACTTCAAAATTATTCGCGTTAGAGCTTTTGTTCATTCAGATAAATTTATAATTTCGCAAAATCATACGTAATTGGTGGTTGATTCTGTTGTAATATCAAGCTAACTACAATATGTGGATGCAAAATTTTCAGGCCATACATGCACGTTTGTTTCGGAATAATTAATTTCATTAATTTGTTACAGGTAAATAATTTCGGACAGTGACGCAATACCGTCACCTAACTGGAAAGCGCCATGATTTGTGTGGTAGCGATATAAATGTAAATTTGTTGGTGAACAATGCACTTTTTTATTTCATACTTATGTTGGTATTTTGTATGTATCTTAATTTTTATTGATGTATAAAAAACATTAAATGGGTTGGTATTGCATATTCAAATAAAAATAAATGTTTTGAAATATTTTTTCAATTATATATTTTTTTATGTTTTACGTAAAACCAATAAAGTAGAGAGAACTTGATGATACAATGGTATAACATAGTTATTTGTTTGTACTATATCAATTTGTAAAGAGCATATTCTATATTTGTTACATAACTAACATTAAAATATTCGAAATATGGGGTGTAGCGTTATCTGCGTGAGTTGTGCTCTCTCATAAATTTTCGCTCTGATTGGATGGGGACTATTTAAAAACATGAGTACTAATATAGCTTTAACCCATGATCCTGTATTAATTGATGAATCCAATTATCATTAAAGCGGTTACAATATGATACCATTTTTCTGCGTGTTGCCATAGTCGCGTGACGTGGTCGTGCAAGTGACGTCCGATGCATCACTTGCTCGCCGCTCGTCCATCATAGCGTGGATGCGTGACGTCGGAGCGCGCGCGTGCCGTCACTTGCGGAGCTCGCAGGTGATTACTCCGCTTTTACGACTTAAATCACTTACATGCTTCACGTCTCACCGATTCAATTTCCTGCCCGTTGCGCCCGTCGTTCGAAAAGGACTTGCCGGCGGCGGTGGCGCCGAAATATGATGAAGCGCGTCTGGCTGTCTCCAAACGGACGTCACATACCAGTCCTTCTCAATAGCTACGTCATGAAATTTCAGCGAATGGAGACAAAATGGGACGTAGATCGAATTCATACGAATAGTCAAATAATATATTTCGGAACTAGAGATGGTTTGAACCCATCCTGGCCCGGGTTTTTCTCCGGTTTTCCATCGAGTAGTGGCGAATTTTCCTTGGCCGGGAATACCTTTGTTTTATTAATCTCGAATTTCTACTGCACAAATACCGACAATTTATTTCGGAATAATAAATGGATAACAGTACGTATTTATTAAATACTTTATTTTCTAAGTATTACATCCGCCACTGCTGTTGGGCCCTTGATCGGAATTGACGGGGTGGTCCCTTGCTTGTTTGTGACAGAGTGCCTCCACAGAGAATGTGACCGATCTACCCCCACCACCGAGATCCGCCATTTTTCAGTTAAAGTGGCAGACTCAAATACACCAACGTAAGTATAAAATGTTTGTTTCACGTGATGCACCACTAGGTAGCGCGCCAGTCAAATGTGTGGCTGGCCCTCCCGAGGCAATACACGACGGGGGCAGCGGCGGCGGCAGCCGCGACTGCTTGTAAAACTAATACGCTTGTAAAATCTAAAATATTACATGCAAATTTTAGGATTTAAAGACAGTTTTCAACCTTATTAAATGCACAAAACACAGAATGCATTTAATTTGATGACGATTTATTTTTATCTACTTGAATTACTCTCTTAATTTGAAGTATTTTAACACGTCTATTTTTAAAACCGTTTTTTTCAATAAGTTTGGTTAACGCTTGTAGATAGACATATGCTGTCGCGGACGTTTTTGTAGAACTCTTTGAGATGAACAATATTGTCATTCATTGTTATCACCTATCTGTAACCTTTTAGGCAGCGTAAGCGAATATATGACTGATTTTTCCTCCGACTATGGTCTATTCTCGTTATTGCCTATTACTTGTGATACCTAAGATAAAATATATACGCAAACCTTGCCAGAGAACATATCTATGAATTAAAAAAAGAATAACAAAAATCGGATCAGTGGTTCTCGTGTTTTAGGAGGTGTAATAGGTTTGCAGTCCGACAGACATCAAAGTGACATGAATTGAATGAATTCAGTTGCAGTGTCTCTTGGAATTTTAAATTCGCTCCCCATTGACGGAAAAATGGCGCATCCAATAAAAACGTAACGCGCGTAGGCCGCACTCGCTAGATGCAATCCGGTTTCCGGAGAGGAACTTAGATTATTGCCCCCACGTGGTCATACGTAGTTTGCAACTACTTTTTTGACAATAAAGTTTATTTATTTAATGTTGTTGTTCGTAATTCAAATGTGAAGTATTGGAAACGAATCAGAATAAATGAAAATGGTAAAAACAGAGACGGCCGAACTTGTATTTTAGTTGAAGTATTAGTTCGGATAGAATAGAGCAAGATTTATGTTATACAGTAGGGTTAGTACATTAAATTTTAAGTATAAAATACGAGTTTTTTTTAGGATTTTAATGCACGGAGAGTTGTGACATTTACACAGTGCCATAGTAATCCACAGTGACATTTGAGAATATGTGTACGATCGGCGCCATACGTAATATAATTAAGGGTGGTGGATGATACGCTCCGCCTGCTTGTGGTGCAAGGGATGGAAAATGTAATTACGATAACGGCTGAGAGGTGCAGACAAATAATGGCGTTACAGATAAAATACGGAAATGATGGAAATCAGAAAGCGAACCTGGTATGACTGCGTAAAAGACATATCACTACGGTAGGAGGGTGTCATGGACGTTAACTTGGTAATAAAGATGATTAAGCCAGCTTCTGGGGTATGCTACTATTTAAGGTTTTGAAGATGACTTTTGTGTAAATGAAAGATGAGGAATAAAACTGAATTATAGTTTATACGATTGCGGCAAAAAAATGCAAAATTCACTTCATTTCATGTTTCGTAATATATTTTTGTTTACACAAGCTTATTTCGAGGAAAATGTAATACGATATTTCATTAATAACTGACAGCTAATCCCTCGCGATGCCTTGTACACAAAAAAAGTTTTCAAAGGTCAATACGTCAAACCATACTTTTAGTGACGAAAGAACCAATTTGTTCAAACAATTTCAGTATGAATTTTAGGCACAGTTATGGTGATTAAAAACACTCTAAACGTAAAATAACTTTCAAAATTATGATATATTGTACATTGTTGCAGTAAAAATGATTACAATTTATTTTCCTTTTTTTTAAACTGAACTATAAAACTATAATACGTTAAGTATACTTCCCTAACATATTTATATCAGCAAACGTATCCTTACAAAAAATGCTAATGCAAAGAATTAATTATGCATCTAAATCGATATATAGGTCCTGATAATGCGACACGTATATTTAGAACTAGGTTGAATATATTTAATTTAAAATTAAGAGTGATAATTTAGTTATTCCAATGGTCAGTTGCACATTAAAATGGTTTCATTATATTCCCCATGTCGCCTGTTATTGTGTCATTAATTATCCCTCCACTCCAGGTGTCGTGTGTGGGAGTGTTATTAACCGGCCGTCGTGTTTGGGTACTCATTTCAAAGTGGAGTTGTCTGCGTGGGTGGAACATGTGGGTGCGCTTGGAATGTCGGTGAACGACCTCGACGCAGACGGCAATAAGGACATAATGGAAAGTTAACGAATGGAATTGCTGGAGAATGGTCTTGTCCTTCAGGCACCTTCATTGCATTTAAATCCTTGAGTACGATGCCATTAGTTACCATTTATTACATTTACTTCTTTACGTACATCTAAACTAAAAATCCATGTTCATTTCGACATACACTGGCTGAGTGGATATTTTAAAATATCTTTTTAATATCTGATGTCAGGGAAATAGAATGAACAGATCTTCCTTAAGAAAGAGTTTACTCCTGTAAGAACCTACATCCTCTGACCAATAGTGTTGTACCTATTACGGTAACCACACATTACCAGAGAAACCTATTTTGATAGCTGTCTTGGCTTGTTAACGATATTGTATCTCGCGACCTTTTCCATGACCTTGACGTGTCATGATACCAAAAAATATGTTTAAAAGATCGAAGGGGTATAGCTTATTTTTTATATTAAATTTCTTCAACTATAAAAGCATGTTTCAGCTATTTACACTAGGCGAGCGTTTTTCACTGACGTTTTGAAAGTAGGTCTCGTTACTTTTTCAAGGGTAGAGTGCTTAAAGTAGATATAACGTACAGAGCGTGAGCACCCGTTAAGCGGAATTTTGTGGGGAGATAAATATCTCGAATGCTACGTTCTACCTGCGCCTGTACACTAAAGAAGCTTTGAAGACTCGGACTCTGGACTTCTTTTAAACTTGGTCGATCAATACGAAGGTTTTAACCTAGTATTTCTCGTTCTTTGAAACGGTTCTGCTTAAGAGTAGTAGTTCAATTTACGTGATCGCATCTACTATTTCTTTTTTATACAATTGTTTTAAGACTGTTTGAGCAACTGCTTTAACTCTAAAGATAAAATGGATGAAAAAGACACTAATATGGAGTGACTGATTTCAAGACAGCAAAATGTTATATTCATTTCATCCAAATTTATTAGGAATTGAAAAAAAATGTGAAGGAAAATGTTAGTTTTAATTTAATTTTATGGACATGCCTAAGCCAAGAGAAACCAATGTAATAAAAGATGTATCCTTTATTATGAAGCCAGCAATCACTGTATGTATATATTTCTGGGTTTTTCTGGAGGACTCCTCTAACAGTTCATACAAAGATATGTTTTTCGATGAAGAGGAGCGCTAATGTGATCTGAAACGAAAAAAATTACACAAATTTTTCAGGAATATTTTATAAAAGAGAAACATACTACAAGGTAAATTAATATAGTTTCATTTCCGACTATACATTTTACAATTCCTGAGTCAAAGCTGAAGCAAAATAAAACGAAAATTCCTTATCTTGCAACGTCAACAGCCAGGTGAAAATTGCGACGGACCGGGTCTCGAACCCGGGACATCCTGCTATGGTCGGAGGTGTGCTATCCACTGTACCACCCGCCTCGATCCCCAAGTCCTTATGCGACCTCCACCTGGCCCGGCCTGGATCATATTTACCTAAAATATTATTTTTAAACGTTTAAAAATCGTACATATTGAAATTTTCAATGTTTTAAAAGTGCCTGAAAGAAACGCTTGAATTTCTCATGGTTGTATTTCTGACGTCATATTATAGTACACAACAGCCTTTAACAAACAAAACAAACTTATTCAAAATGAAAATAGTAAAATTCTGATAAGCCGCTATTATTGTGCATTAACACTTAGTCCTTATTTATGCTTTTGTTTTCTAATGTGTGACGCTGATTTCATTAGCGAGTGTTTTTGATTACGTATTTGAGAGCGTGAAATTTAGCATTTTATTTTAACAAAAATCTTAAGATTATGAAAATTAGTATTGAAATCGATATGTTAATTGGTATTTTTGAATTAGGAGCAAATATTAAAAGCAAATTCATTATATGTTTTTATTTTATTCAACTACCCAGTTGCTAATTTTTGTAGGATTATCAAGCGTGTCTATAAATAAACAACATTAACGATTTTCCACGTAAGTATTGGAAATTTGTTGATGTACGTAAGCATGTTGATCGCACTAATTTTATGTTACACTGCGCCCACTGTTAGAAAAACAATTGTGGAGTTTGTATTTTTAGACAATTCTGTGGGATCAGTGCATTATAAATGTGAGTGCGTGACTGAACGATATAATCAGTAATTGTTTTGTAAGCAATTTAAACAATTATTCCGAAGTGCCGAGTTTAAACCTTTATCGCTTTGCATGTTGAATTATAGGTAACGCGAAACCTTTATTCAAGGAATTAAATATCTTAACACTTCCCTGCATTTATATTTATGAAACGGTCTTGTTTGTTAAGACCGAATTACTGAAGTGCCACCCTTGCTTTATACGAAACAGTCTCGTTCACGAACACAATACTCGCAATAGTAATAATATTCATCGCCCTAGAGTGTCAACCACTCTTTTTAAATAACTTATAACAATTTTACAAACTATTTTCTTGCATGGTTGTGTTGCCGTATGGCTCATATTAATTTAGTTTTATGTGTACTCAACTTTGGCAGGTTGTGTACATTAATTCTGTAGCCCCATCCTGGCCCGGGTTTTTCCTTGGAGTAGAGGCGGATTTCTTATACAGGTTCTCTAGGCTTTGTCTAGGGGCGTGTTTATTGTAACAATAAATC
>NNCF01126795.1:296324-331100 GCA_002313205.1 Laupala kohalensis
GTTTTTTCAACTCTTATGATTTTTAAACACTATACTCAGAATAATCTATAGTTCGATAATAATTTGTACATGTAAATTTACAAACATATTTGCGTTAAATTACAAACATGTTGACATTATATATGTATTATAACTCGCAGCTAACTGTTTATTTTATCTTGGAACTTTTGCTGAAATTTTTGAATCCGCCTCTGCCTTAGGGCCCTTGATCGGAATTGATGGGATGGTCCCTTGCTTGCTTCCGGAGAGTAAATTAGTTTATTGTCCTCCACGTGGTCATACGCAGTCTGTACTGTTTTTTTTCAATAAATTTATTATTATTAATGATTACTATATTAACACATTTTGTAACAGCAACTTTTGTTGGACATGATACAAGATACAAATACTTCGTAATCGTGAAAACATTGTTTTAAATTAATCTTGAGCTTCGTCCCGTCAGATTACAAGCATTCTATCATTAATGGATGGAAACTTGATCTAATGATTTAATAGTGACTTGAGTTTGATAAATGAATATCTCACCTCATTACCCTGTCAGATTATGAACTTCCCCGCTTATACATTCTCTTTGAATCTGTGGTTAGTCTCGTGGTGAAGGGGATCACCTGATTCACAAACTTTGTGTGATGGGAAAGGCTGAGAGATAACGTGGACTTGGTGGCGCTGGAAGAAACTACGTTGCCTCAAAATTATGCATAATTTCTCATATATATTCATCGCAGTTTTACCTTCCTGTTACCGTTCGTCCTGTCGACTTTTGCGTGAAACAACTATTTACCTTAGTCTTATCGCGGATCCTTTGTTTCTTTAAAACATCACTTAACGACTTCGAACCCTCCAACATGCACGGATTCTTTTGAGTTTCACCATGTGTATAAAACTTAAAATGGGACTTACCCACTCCTGAACAACAATGTTGTACAAAGTTGCCAATGTCCAAGTAATTATTTTCTGATTATCTTCCCAACAGTGCTGTGTTTGTTGACCTATCGAGCAACCTACGTAATCCTATAATCAACCGTGGTCTCCCGACCTATTATATCCAATCTCTCATGACACACTGTCAACCCTCTCACTATATCTGATTGAAATAAACAATGTCATATATTTATATATAGCAAATGTTGTGGCACTTTTGAAATCTAGAAAAAATTATATGTGTACCTAACATCACATAAATACATTAAAGATTCAAGAATAAGATTAACCTGAAAATAAGAGACAATTTACGTATTATTATATTATTATTAAACTTTATTAATTTTTATACATACTGTGACATTGTAAAATCTGTGGAATTGTTTTAAATGTATAATATGTAAATTCCCACTTATTTTAGGGATTAGAGGAGGAACGTAATTTGTTCCCTACCAATGAAAACAAAACTAAAACAAAAAAAACTAAAACGTTTTTAACGAAATTGTAAACAACAGATAATTTTTCGGAAGGTTCTGTGGAATTTCTGGTGTGTTTGTTATTTATGATAATGTTTTTAAAGACAAAAACTTCGTCATTTGTGTAAATATTTTAGAAGAAAAATCTTACGAATTTTCTCTCTCTTTCTCCACGCTCTGGTAACAGGTTATCCCCGGACGCAGCTGGTGTGTAAACAAGAAGGTTAAATCCTCTTGAGAGAGTGCGCTTCGCACAAGCTGACCGTTAAGTTGCGTAGATTGCGTCATCAAAGTTCTCTAATAAAGAGAAACTAACTTTGTTCTAAACGCCGTACAGCTCCCTAAAACTATTGTTGGTTGAATCCTAGTAATTTGGTTCTCCTTGGACGTTTTTGTGATTTCTCGACCTTAAAAGTTAAAAAGTTTTATCGGTTTGGAAATAAAATCGCTACATTATCGTGAAGAAATACCTTTTACCATTTCGATGGTCTTTCATTTTAAACTGTTGATTTAAGAGAAACATTTGTTGATTTTACTTTCTTTTGTTTTAGGTAAGCCAGAGATGTAACTAGTCAATTCTCTCAGCGAAATCGGAGTAGCGTTTATTCTGGTAAGTACGAACTACTGATCAGTGGTGGATCTAGACCGTAATCAAGGGGGGGGGGGTGCTAACCGGAAAGCATTTTTGTTTAAAAATTACAATACATGGTTTTACAGTACATATTTTATAATTATTACCTTTAAATAAAATGCATAAATAAATAATTATCAATTAACAATCTGGTATTATTAATAACAATAACAATTATAACTAATAATAATTAAACTGGTAACACTTTTACAAAGTATGTCATTTATCAACTTCAATTTTATCTTGTAAGAGGTCAGATCCCTTGGAGGGAAGCCATAGACCCCTTAACCCTTCCCCCACATAGATCCGCCACTGCTACTGATATGTTGCAAACATTTTATCTCGACAAAATTTATCAATTGGAGCAAAAACTTCGGTACTATTGCATGTTCGAAGATGACAGAATGCTCTTGATATCTATCTTCTCAACGTTTCTCCCACTGTGTTGTATTTTTACGAGTATTCATAAAGATGAAAAGAATAAAGTCGATGTATGAAAAAAGAGAAGGATGAATTACTTTTACGAGTATTCATGTCGCTGGTTCGAACTCGTGTTCTAATCACTCCCACTCGCCGTCACCTCTTCTTCCATTAAACATAATCCAAATAATTGTTTTAACTTGAAAAATTAAGATTCTTAACTTCTTATACAGCACCATATTGCATAAAAGTGATACTTTACAAGTGTTGGCAATTCATTGGTATTCATTACTGTACCTTAGATAAGTTTTCGTCAAAGCAATACTTCACACTCTTATTAAATGCAATCGCACGACGAAGAAAATTACTTATAGCTCTCGATAACGTATGGAGAATACCAATGAGCTTGTTTCTGCATTTTTTTACCATATAAAAGAAGTTGAAAATGTGTTTTGAAAATTAACATTTTTCTCCACGATTCCCCCGCGTCCTCTGGAAGATCTTGTTGAGGAAATCCCGCGCGCGGAGAAGTCACGCGCCAACATTTCCGCCGTTTGCTTTGCGCTGCGCCACTCCCTTTTACTCTCCGCGGACTTCTCTCTCTCTCTCTCTCTCTCACTCTCTCTTNCCGCGGACTTCTCTCTCTCTCTCTCTCTCTCTCTCACTCACTCTCTTGTGAACCGCTAGCCGATGCTCGTTTCCCGTCCTTCTGCGCCCACATTTGGATACCACCCCCTCCCGTTTTCTCGTCAACACTTCACCGGTTACCACACCACTACCCATATTTTTATTGTTCTTGCAGCTGACAGCATATTTTACTTTTGAGTTGCACCTGTTCTGGTTATTCCTTTTAAAATTATCTTTGTCACCACTTAATTGGCTCTGTGGGTAGAGCGCTGAGCTGGTGGCTCGAACCCCGGTGGGGTGTGGGAATTTTCATCACACGCCATCGTCCAGACCGACTCCCAGGCTCACTCATCCTGCTGTATAATGAGTACCGGGTCTATTCTGGGGTCAAACCGGTCGGAGCGAGATGCTGGCCACATCTCCTCCTCCTAGGGTCAAGGTCAAGAAATTGCGGAGCTCTACCCTCTGCGAACCCCTTGGGCACCTTCGGGGCCTGTTGTGAGACAGTTTGGCTTTGTTTGACTTCGTCACTACTTAATTAGTACGGACTAAGGTATCGAATAATATCGGAGACCCACCGAGGGTTTGGGAATTTTTTCTGCCTCAATTCTTGGAAAAACGTAATTGACAAACCAGCTATCATTGAAGTTGTATAATATGTAAGTATAATGCTTCTCTATAAGAAGAAGAAAAATTCAGCAACCATTTCCTGTATATTCGTTCTCTCTCTGCGCGTAATTTTATTTCTCCCTCCTTCTAGAGCAGTGGGCTCAAACATTTTGATTTGAAGGCCAAAATTTAGAAGACTAGTGAACCGACTTCATTTATTACAACATTAATTATTAGGTATGCATTTCAACCTACACATACCTAACAGTTACTATCCACTACTATAATGTTAACCAACAAGGTAACTAGCGAAATACTTACCTTAAAAGCGTGTTAAACAGAAATTTGTAAAGAAAGTACAATTACATATTAAAGAATTAGAGTAAAAAAACTGCGCGAAAGTCGAAAAATTGCCGTTTCTGTTTTGTTTTCTGTCGAAAAAGATTCCTTAGTCAAAATTTTTGTTGGTAATCCTCAGATTCGTTTTGATCACTCTGAGAAATTTCTGTACAAAAAGTCGTCTTTCCCAACGTCTTGAGGCAATGAAACCCGTTGCTTTGGCCTCCGTTGGTTATCGATAACACGTCCGACGCATTGCAACTCGCTCTTCTTACCGACAATACAAACGGATTATCACTACAGAGTAGGGTTGTAAAAAATAGAAAAGAGCTAAAGAAAATTTTTTTTGTTAAAAACCACCATGTATACTAAATATGAATGTAATGATTGATTCGATGTTCAATCATTGATCGTCATGAAAATAATGATAGTGTGTCTGCTAATATTGTACTTCAAGGAAGAAAATGATCTTGATAATATTAATTTCAATAAAATTTGAAATACGGAAGTTTGGATGAGGCAAATAAGAAAGTTAATGAAAATATTAATTGATCCTACGTAGCGTACTTGATATAATAATAAATTTATTGTCAAAAAACAGTACAAACTGCGTATGACCACGTGGAGGACAATAAACTAATTTACTCTCCGGAAGCAAGCAAGGGACCATCCCATCAATTCCGATCAAGGGCCCTAAGGCAGAGGCGGATTCAAAAATTTCAGCAAAAGTTCCTAGATAAGATAAAAAGTTAGCTGCGAGTTATAATACTAATAGAATGTCAATATGTTTGTAATTTTAAGCAAAAAATTACATGTACAAGTTATTATCGAACTATAGATTATTCTGAGTATAGTGTTTAAAAATCATAAGAATTGAAATAACACTAAATTCACGATTTATTGTTACAATAAACACGCCCCTAGACAAAGCCTAGAGAACCTGTATGATAAATCCGCCTCTACCAGAAGGAAAAACGGAGAAAAACCCGGGCCAGGATGGGGCTACAGAATTTATGTACACAACCGTGCCAAAGTTGAGTACACATAAAACTAAATTAATATGAGCCAAACGGCAACACAATCATGCAAGAAAATAGTTTTTGAAATTGTTATAAGTTGTTTAAAAAGTACTACAGCAATGGCGTGATAAAGTACAAGACGAATTTAACTTTTATATCAAGAAACTTGAACATCATTCAAATATTCTGGCAATGAACTTACTAGACAACAGTTCAAAAGTAAGAAGACTGAAGAAATGTAAACCACTAGATTTGCCATTCGGGTTCTTGTGATATTTTAATTTCACTTTGTAACTAAGGAAGAGTCATCATTGGATGACTTCTTCACACATTGTTCTTAAAATAACACCACATTTACTTATTGTTCTGTATGTAAAGAACAGATTGTAAATAAACAGATTTCATATTTTAAAACATTTAAAGTCTAATCGGAAATAATTTTGAGAATGTGTTTCGAAGAACACAATATGTCTGTGTAATGGAAAACGTTCACTTATTTCATCGAAAAATAAGCCTTTTTCCTTTCATTCATCTTATTGTGAGGTTTAGATGTTGAACGAGAGAAAAAATGGGATTGACATTGGTTACTTACTAGTATAGTATAACAAAGTTACCAATAAACTCCTGAAACAGAATTGATGCGATAATAAAAATGATTAATTAATTTCAATAAAATGTTTTGAACTCGGCTTTACGGACTATGTAATAATGCGGTTTGCATCTGAAATATCATGATTAGTTGAATTATCATTCTGCTGTAGCCGCACATACCATGCAACTTCCCCTCTCTTGTTCGCACACATTTTGCTTTCTGTGGATTATTTGTTGCGTAGAATAGAAATAATGTAGAATTGTCAGCAAATGTATATTTTATTTAGTTCAATCTAAATGTATTTTGAGGTTTAAAAAAATTGATGTTACTTTTTTATAGTGCTTTTCTATTTAATTCTTTGCTTGCTTTCCTGTGATATCAAAATGATGCTCTGTCGGTGATAAAAAATATGTAAATTATGAAATAAAGAAAGTTGTCTGTTGGTTTACATCAAGTGAATTAAAAAGTGCTGCTTCAAACTGAAAGTTAAAAGCTTCCACCTGTTTTATAGTATCTGTTACCACTGCTCAAATTCCTGGAGAGATACACCGATAAAAACTTGTATTATTATCTCTTTGAGATCTAGTTCTTACAAAAGTATAGTATGAATGATAATGTTAATAGGAAGACACCAAATTACTGATATAGTTACGAAAGTTAATTTTCTCAGAAAGTAGTTCAGTTGCCAAGATTGTTTTAATATTCTGAAGAAAATAGAACTTCATGAGCATTTTACATCTTCGTAAAAATCAAATACTTAATCACCAAGTTCAATATTTTTTTAGATAATCCGAACACAAATATTTTTACAAGAGATCTAATTTATGGAAGAGCAATAAAAAGTTAAAATATTTTACTTATTAATGATAAATACTCGCATTTTCTTATCTTAAGAATAAATTCATCCCGACGTTTTTACAGATTGTTTAACATCATTACTATGACAAAGTCCCATAAGTTTCAAGAAATTGCATCATTGGTACATTTAAAGAAATACATTGGGGAGTCTATAAATAATTTAAGGACATCGCTATCATTTAATGCATTATTATCCTTATTTATGTCTCCTCTAAGTTGTTATTGTTGTCCTGTGACATCCGTAATTAGGAGAATATTGGTTTTTGGATCTTCTCTCTAATATATTGATTATGAATTTTCTTGCTTATCGCACGTACGATTTATGGTTTAGTCTTCTGAATACGAGGTCAGGGACTTCTCATGAATTACTGGAATCAAATGTTGGAGGTTTCAGTCGTTCTTTTACTTTCATACTGATCTATAAACTGTTTGTGTGTGATTTATACACCGTAATTAATTTTTGTTTAGTTATTCCATATTGAATTAAATTGTGCACGAATATGAATAACCTACGTAATATGCTTCATTTTCCATCATTTAATGACGGATTTCCAGCAGGGTTTGAGGTAATGCCCTCACAATATAGCACGCGAGGTCCAGCAGATATTAAATAATTACCTGGATATCGACACAGGGTTGGGCTGTGCTCAAAGTTAGGGGAATTTGGGTATGATTCTGCTAAAGCGTAATGCAGGATTTTTCGTGAAAAGGTGGTATCGATCTAATAGGTGGTAGCGGCAGGTACCTTTCCTTCAGCTCGTCCCACAACATTATGCTATAGTGTAAATAATTGGTTGTAGTGATATGTTTGGATGTGAGGAGGTTCTATTCCAGAGAGCTTACTAAAAGTCGAAACGTCTGCGATCTGATGTGTTGTATTTATTGTGACGTAAACTCAAGATATTATGTGCTAATAATGATGCACGGCCCTTGGCGTAGTATCTAGCGTAGTTGCCTTTTACCTCTGTCGATGCGAGTTCAAACCCTGTCCGATCCAAGTATAATTCGCGGTGGTGGATGAAGCGGTGTTCGCGGCAGGTTTTCTCAGGGTATTCATTCCACCACAACATTCACTCATCATCATTTCACCTCATTCGCATGTCATTCTTGTCATTCTCGTCATAAGGAGGCCGTCTGAAAACAGGTGGTGGTCGTGTGTAACGACCAGGGCACAGAGGAGCCTCAACGCGGTGTCTCTGAAGCAGTAATGTTGTTAGAAGTCCTCTACTCCAGAAGCAAGTCTGACACGATTACGTACTTAGAAAAAAAAAACTGTCATTTTATTTATCCTAAATTGAACACGATCTTCTAGTACATATCTTCTTAAGTGTGGCAGTTTTGCTATCGATTATTAACTATTCCTCTATTAAAAGTTAACGAAGAAATCGTGTAGAGAAATTTATTTCCTCATTCAAACTTACCCTTTCGACTGATGGTCACACTGTTCTCCCTGTCTTCTTGCCACAAAAGTCCTTGTTGTGCATCATCCATGTCTGAATTAACACCTTCGCCAATTTTTCACCTCCAGTTCTTGACAATCCTGTTTCTACTTTCTCGATGATTCACGATCTTTTACTTACGTCGTATGTGTCTCGCAAACTTCTGTGACAAACCCTTCGACATTTTCTTCAAAACTCTCAAGAAAGGGAAAGTTCTCCTCCTACTCTTTTGCCATCCAATTCACTTTTCATCTCCCTTTTCATTTGTCAGTGGAGGAAAGTCTCGTTCTTTTTATTTTTACACAACTTTGTAACAGTAGTAGACTCTTAAACATGTGCAAAGTATACGTTTTTCAAAGTATACTGCGAATTTCAATTTTTGGAATGTACTTTTGTCTTGGAGGCTGCGTGGCTTAGTGGGAAGAGCGCCGAATTACTTGCTGGTTTGTAGGGATTCGATCTCCGTTGTGGTGGGGTTTTTAATCACACCTCAACATCCAGGTGTACTCAATCTGCTGTAAAATGAGTAAGGGGTCTATCCTGGAGTCAATTCGGCCCGAGCGAGATGCTAGTAACTGTTCCGAGATCTAGTAAATGCGGAGCTCTATCCACCGTCAGTCCCTTGGGCACCTTCGGGACCTGTTGTAGAACAGTTTGACTTTGACTGGTAAATAGTCATGTGACGAACTTTTAGAGAATTCGAAGTTAGATGACTGTTCATAACAAAATCCACAGATGCGAAGGAATGATATTTGAAATGATACCAAGAGGTATTAAATGCGGAGCTAGATTGTAAAACATGTTTCATCCATTTCTCCGTAAATTGAACTCGAAACGTAAATGTAATTTTTCAACTATTTAGCGTGTACTGATATCGCGTCCATAATATCCTATATTTGGAAAAATAAATATCTTAGAAATATTGGACTTTTATAAAATATTATCAAAACTGCATCTTCGGAGAAAGTTGCGGCTGTACGTTGACATCATTTTTCTTCAATTCATATTTTGGTGTGAATTACTTTCAACAAATGCATCAAGAGTNTGACATCATTTTTCTTCAATTCATATTTTGGTGTGAATTACTTTCAACAAATGCATCAAGAGTAAATTTTCAACATGAAACTCCTTTTCCATTTTTCACAGGAACTAAGCCTTACGATTTTGACTATCAATGTGTAGAAAATGTTATTTTAATGGTAGTACTTTAGTGCGTTTTTATTGCTTGTGATCCACTAAATTGATCGGTAATTGTATTATTATTTTTAATGAATGAAAATGAAATTCACCTTCATTGTGACGGTCTATTGTTTTCATATATGTACAGTTTCTCTAGCCAAACGGAAATAAAACTGTTTAAAAAATTAATATATTTAATTTCCTTCACCTGCGAGACATTTAAACGTTATTTTATTGCCATTATAACTTGCGTAAATAGTTATAAACCGTTTTGCATTCCAACTTGTCAACTACTTCCCTTTGTCCTATATACAAATGTCATTGTTGCAAGTGATAGACCGTACCATGTACACCACCTGTGTTCAAAGTCATGCAACTTTGCTGAAAATTATTCAATATGGCTGCGCAACACGAATTGCCAACTTCTATGAATTTTAGTAATATCGAAATAAATATAAATAGCAGTTAGAAAAGCGACTATTTGCTGTAAAAACACACAAGTTACTAACGCAACAAACCATGACACAATGGCGTATTCGTTCCACTCGCTCGATGTGGAAAGAACAGAAGACCGCCACAACTGCAGTGAATTGAGTTCACGGCCAATGTTGGCGATAGATTGAAGTTTTAAGAATATCCGGAAGTACTGCCAACATAACGTGAGGTACATTTATCATTACTCTTATGAACGGTGGCGGAGTATATGCATTGGCTACACTGTTTGAAAGCCCTTACCAACGACAAGCCAGTTAGGCTGGTAATAAATAAATAAATAATTTTAATGTTAAGAGAGCACTTACTAACTGCGTATGACTTCGTTGAGGATAATAAAGCAATTTTACAACTACTACTTTTTAATGAACACAGCATGTTTCCAATCATGTGTTTCCCTTTGGGTTACGTTTTCTCTGAATAAAGTTACATGAATCTGGGTATAGGTATGAAAACTAAATGATGGAAAAACGGGTTCAGAGAGGTTCCAAAAGCGATATATCTCAAATCTATACTTACATCTCTTTTTCTTCTGCGAACCTCCTTCCCACGAACTTCTCTTTGACTTGATTCATGGTCGAGTCCCACTCGTATTTTCTAGACTAACCACGAACTCCGTTCTTTTCCTGAGACAACCAAAATATTTCAAGACTCACTTCTACGAATCTTCCGGTGCTCTTACAGAGACTTACTTTAATCGACGTCTTCAAATCAACTGCGTGGTTTTTCTTATGAAACATAATTGTCCGAAGCGGGCGGAAGATCTTTCTCAATTATTCTGCTCACCCATATTACTAAAACTTAACATGGATAAGCTTTCACTTTTTAATTCGAAATGAAGTAATATATGAAAATAAATGTTCTCCATGAATAAATCGCAGCTATTACAGCATGCTGTTTCAACAATAAATGCACGTCTTCTACGAAAACCGATTTTCTACAATACAAGACACATTAGTACAAAGTAATGTTGCATAAAATGTAGAGGTGTTTGTGATGTGTTTTTTTTTTGCGTAATTAAAAATAAAACTAATTTTGTTAGTCTCCGCCAAACATACGTGTATTGTTATAGTTAACTTTTGACTGCATAGCAATCATCTTCTGTAATCTAAAATTAGAACAATGTATATTAATACATACAAAACTACTTAATGTAATTAAAACTATTTTGTGTTTATTTTCTGTAACTTTTGTGTGCGTATTAATATATAGTATTGTAATTTTAGAGTACAATAAACTAATATAGATGAAATTGCTATGGAAGTGAAAGCTAGCTATAACAATAATTTTTCTAGGTACACTTCTGATTGTCGGTGTCTTTACATTTCTGTTTGTGTGAAAAATTTCATCGTTTTAAAAAATATCTCCGGGAACCATACATGTTGTTTACCTTCCCCTTCGGAGGATAAGTTCAGACTCCCATAGTATTTTTCACTACTTCTGAGTCTAAGTTGAATTTACACAATGTCCCAATCGCAGCGAAAGAAAAGGAATGATGGAGGAGTCTTAGATGGGCTCTAATGACCTCGATGTTGACGAGCCCTAAAGCCCCAACCAAAAAAAAAAAAGAAAAAAAAAAAAAGGAGTCTTAGGANTTGCGAGATTGCTGTCTTTCCCTCTCGCTGTAGACGCGTGGGCGTTTTTCTTGTCTCAGCAGAATCTTGGATAGTTCACGTTTGAATGCTAACGACTACATCAGCCGATTCATAGAACCAACATTAATTGATATGTGAACTGTGAGGGACAGAGGGCTTGATCTCTAACCTGTTGTTGGACGAACTGTCTGAAGTTAGCTTTTCAACGGTTTAGAGCGACCTTTGTGTGGGTGGCGTAGCATGCCTTCTGGAATAGGTGGAGCTACGCTAGACCACTTCCCGCATCAAACGTATGACGAAGCACTTTCGCTGCATTGGTTACATCTCGTTACCTTTCTTTCGTTGCGAGGACTATAGTGTCTTTCCTTCGGACGGTAGGAAGAGAGAAAAATTCTAAACACAAATGATTTGAACCATTTTTCTTTGCGATGAAACTGTTATTCAATTTAAAATTATTTTTACATTTTTTAAATTAAAATTTGTTTTTTTCTCTTAATATTCTTCATGTCGCATATAACAATTGCTTGCGTACGAGCTACATCGCTTTCGCGGTAGCTTAGCCGCTCTTCAACGCGAACAACAGCACTCTACTTCGCTTTCCATTTATACGCGTAGCTGATTGAACGTATTTTTTAATTTCTATTTACTGGTTCATCGAGGGAAAATGTTTCATGATTTTGGAGTTAGATTTTTTTCCTTGTAACATAATAAAATAAGACAAAAAAAAGAAATTATAGACTGTAGAAAACTTCGGTCTCTTTGCTCATTCTCTGTACGGTTACTACTGACACGTCAAGATGACGTGACAATTTTCGACGATTATTTACAGCGAAAACCCTACTTTTCCCCTTCGATTCAACCATGATTATACGCTCATGTATTCATCAATCGTGCATAGTAGGTTCCATACTGGAGCCGTAGCCGTGACGCCCGTTCCGTAATTACGGACACATGCCCGTCTGTCGAGCTGTGGGAGTAGGGTGGGGGGCATTGGACGCTATGGCACTTGCCCCAATTAGCCACCAATATCCGAGCGCCTCGAACACTTACCCTCGTCTCGTCTCGCGATCCTACCCCTACTCCCCGCCCTCCCGCTGCGCCTCGATGGAATCCTGGAGGGCCGTCAAGGAAGGGCCCCAAGAGGTCTCTCTTCTCGGCTGCTCGCAATTACGACCGAGCGCATCTAATTGATGTCTGCTAAGACATGCCATCTCCATCGCTTCTCTTGGGAGCGCGCCTCTGAAACTTTCCTTGTGTCATGGCGTCAAATGCGTGAATTAACTTCTTTCAAATGTTTACATTACGAATAAATCATTACAGTAATTAATTTACCGAGCATTGAAGAGTAGTTATATTGTACTGATTTTTTAGCGGTGTTAAGACAGGAAATTTAACAGTAAATAACTCCTTCCCATTATCGACAATATAGGCAGAATTGCTGGTATGCAACTTTTCTTTAATTACATTTGATTGTTACATAATCGAGACACATAGTGTTTGGAAGGAGTTATTTACTGAGAATATAAAAGACAATAAAAAATTCTTCAATGTAAAAGAGGAAATTTAAATCTGGTTAAAGTGTGGGGAAACAATGACATGCCAACAATGATTTAAAATTGTAGTAATTTCAGATATTCGTGTGAGCTAAATTATTTCCAGAAATTCACTGAATGTATATATTACGAAAAAGGGATGACGTAATACGTTTATAACATATACTTTTTCACGCGTAGTTTCAATAGGATGAAACAATCGTACTTATTTATAGTATTGAATTTCCAGAGTCATGTCTAGCTGACTTCTCTGCTAGATTGACATTATGAAGTCATGTGGTTTATCAATAGTTCGGATTGCAGCCATGATATACGAGTATTGATATGATACTAATAGAACCAGTGACATAAATACATGGATTATTGAATAAAAAATGAACACAAGTAATAAATATGAACATAAATATTTTTTTAGAATTAACAAATAGCAGTGCCGGATTGAAGAAAATGGGGGTCCTAGGCAATTAAACATTTGGGGTCCCTACTTTCGAAAAATAGGTTTCGCCACTATCTTTATATCTGACTATATAGGTTATAAACTGCTAGTGAATTCGTATTTTGGATTCCATTACAGAATTTCCATTCATTAGATTTTCAAACTTTGTATTAGATTTTTAAGCTTTATAATAATAATTTGTTTATTACACTATGAAATAATTTGATTTTTCGTAATTGAGTGCTTCTTCGCCCTTCTGAATCTTTATTATATACTTTATTAAATACTTTGAAACTTTATTATATAATGAAACTATCACTGACAATGTTTATTTGAAAAAAATTATAAATTGTTAATTTTAACCAAAAAGTCTTATAATAATACTATTTTATTTATATATATATATATATATTTATATATATATATATTTATATATATATATATATATTTATATATATATATATATATATATATATATNAATCGGGGACCCTAGGCCAGTGCCTAGTCTGATCCTAGTAATCCAGCACTGAACAATAGCGAAATCAATGAAAATAATTCTGAGCGCGAAATAACTAGGATCAAGTTGAAACATTACGCATCAGGTTATCGTAAAATATTTTGAAAAGCGCTCTCTAGTTTATATTATTGTATTAATGATGATGGTTGCTGGGCAGACGATTTTTTTATTAATAAACCATACTGCAACTTACCAACATCCACGAACTTGTCTTGTTACGACTAAGCTGTTAACGTTTTACCACAATCCATTATATCAAATATAGTTACTGCTATCTCATCGTCAAAAAATTATTTTTGTTTATTTGAAAGCAGATTTTACGGTTAGTCAACCAAACGTGCGCGCTTACTGAAGTTCAAACAATATTAAAAAATTTCACTCTAAAGTTCTAAGAGTTCAGCATGTTCCACTGTTTGTTACAAGAACATTTCCGTTTTATCAACATGATTACTTTCCCTTTAGGTCATAGATTGATATATTTTCATGAGGGCCATTAGGAGGGCCGTCCTTAATCTAGTCAACCTCTTCGACCCAAGAGCTCTCTGGACCGGTTGCAATTATGACGGAGTGCAGCTAATTGAAGTCATCTGGCATCCTCACCCTCCTGCACTTCACTGCAGAGAGAAATAGAGACCCTTGTTAGAGCAAAATTGCGGATGACCAGTTAATGAGTTTATAATAAGCCAAGTTAAATTCTGTTGAGGAAAATGTTTCGTTCTCCATGAACTTGTTGGGGAAGTGCTTATCCAGTTAGGGTGAAATCATTTGATACGGAAAGAGATTGCGATTATATTATAGTCAATTTCTTGTGTCGCGATGTTCTGACCAAGACTCTCCTAATCTTATATTGGGTTGCCGGAGAGGTAAAGGAGCTTGGCAGACACTTGTCTGAAATAGCGGAAGGAAAAATGAGCTGAAAATCTTATTTGATTTATCAGCTTTAAAGTTGAATCTTCTTTTAAAGTTTTATCTCGGTGCATCAAATGAAGATGACAGGAAAAAATGACGGTGAAAGTGGATTAAAATACGCCATGAAAGTAGGAACAAATACTGAATTAGAATTAAATCTCTACAGTAATTAAACTGTCACACTACCCGAAAATATGACATACGTAAGCACTAAGGTTGAATTCCGATTCTTTTTTATATCTTTTATGTATGAAATATAGCATGTACATAATTATCATGCTTAATGAAATTCGAATTTCAACATGTTTCGTCCTGGTGTTTCAAGAAGCGATTTTCCAGTTTATCGAACATATCGCTTTGTGTTAGTAGAAGGTTTGTGTATGTGGACGATAATGTGTTAAAAGAGTGGCCGAATTTTTGTATGCGCTCGACACAGTGGGCAGGACCGTGCCTCAATAATTGTCGTCTATCGACTTAACCGTTTTCTGAAGGTTCAACTACTTTAAGAATTTTATTTCGAGCAGAAAAAACTTGTTGTAACCCATATCGTGCGTTCCTATTCTCTCTACAAAGCGAGAGCTCTGTCTTCGCGCTGTGCAAACGCGTCGCGAGGCCGCTTCGTGTATTTCTTCCGTTTTAACCGGATCGAGTCGTCCGTTTGTCGCGAGTTTCTGCAGTGCGAGTGAACTAGGAAGTGTGCGCCGAATGCGTAAATTTAGTGTATTTTCGACCACAAACTGTTGAGATACCACGTAACTATCGTTTTAGTGTTCTCTCCCTTTCACAAGCGACTAAGGTTTAATTCGGGTACCACCCTCGTTGCCACGTCGGCTAAATTCGTGGAACTTCTGTGTTCTGTTTAGTCGGTTCGCCGCCTTCACCCTTCGTATTCCACCACCAGGACTGCGGCAACCTTCGTTGTTTTGTTGCCTTTCTTCTCCGAGGGACTCCACACTTTCTCTTCCATCTGGTGCTCAACCACCGCCTCTCCAGCCTCTATGACTATGTGAATGGCAGCTTCGTAGGCGTATCTACGGTTTTCCATCATTTCGGTTTATCGACATGGCTAACTACCTGACCACTGACACGCTAGCGTCGAGCCAAAACAACTGTGCAATTTTTGACCTAATTTCAAAAGAAATAGGGCGAGATATGTATGAAGTTTTACATCAAGTTGCCTCACATAATCCTTCTGCTTTGGCAAGCGCTTCGTGAGAATCCCTTCAAGCTTAGGAAATGCCCATTACCAAGCGGACAAGGAACGGACGTCGAGCCATCGCAGAAGCCTGCCCACAACTCTCAGAGGCACCAAACACCACCACCACTGTTGAGGTGAATGACACTTCCAAGAAAACTTTTTCTGGAAACAATGTTTCTAGCGATAGCACCTCCAGCACTGCGCCTCCCACCACTGGCGACGCCTCACAACCCGAGACCATCTCAACTGTCAACAATGAACGAGCAGTAGCCACCACCTCCACCGACGCTTCGTCGAAACAGACCTCTCCTGTTATCAACGGTCTAGATGAAGACGTCATACCTGATGACGTGTTGGTCTCCACACCCACGGGCACGATGGATGCAGTCATCGCACCAGACTGCAAACTAATGAAAATGCCCGTCATAAATGCATCACCGCCGGAAGGCAGGTTCAGACAGAACAAAACGTTCGGACAAAACGAAAGGGACTATTCACGAAGTAACAATGTGATTTACAGGTGCATCGCTGTCAATCGAGACTCGATGCATCCGAAACAACAAAACTATCACGGGGATACTTCGTAAAGCAGACAACGAGTTTTTCACACGCGAATTGAGGTAAGAAAGATGGCTCCGGTATGTGATTACGCGCCTTCCACCCACCTTTACGGAAGAGGAGGTGAGAGAAGTACTTCTACTGCCACCCCGATGCAGCGAATACCTCCAGGTCTGAACTTGTCTGAGTAAGGCAAGTTCGCAAATATACAAGAGATGCTGCAAGCGTCCCACGTGAAGAGAGACGAGGGGCATTTTTAGTAGGCGATAACGGGGAATGGCTTCGATGAATATGCAATGTTAGAATTGAAACGAAATTAGCAGAGTTACGCCCCACCCCTCCAATCTGTCTACGATGCCAACGGTGGGGACATACTGCAACATGCCATGGAGGTGCAGAAAATGTAGCGGAATGCATGGCTCAAATGCTCACCGCTGCCGCCTCTACTGCTACCACGCCAGCGGCAACGTCTTTAACTTGCGAAGGGTCGTTTATGGCTGGCTCCCGTCCTACAGCCCCGCTACCCTGCAGCAGGAATAGAGTGGCCACCACCACCCCTCAGGTAGACCAGACAGTGATGCGTCTCCAGGAGGAAGTAACAGCGCTGAGATCCCGTGTTGACCATATGCATATGGAAGAGCAAAAGGTCGTCGCGGGAATGGAAAATCTTTCGAAAGTGATAATGAGCACGTTCCATTGAACAGCAACAGAACAAGACTGACAGAGAGACCCCGACCGTTGGTAGTTGCAGCGTGGAACATCAAACGAGTAATGAAACAATTTACCAACCACCACAAAATTGACGTATTGTTGTTCTAAGAGACTCACCTAAGACCAACAACAGACTTCAAACTCCCAGAAATGACGATATACAGAAATGACAGACCATAATCGAACCCCACTAGCAGACAATGGGGTGGCACAGCTGTTGCGGTGAAAAACTCGATTCCGCACAGACAACTAACGACTCCACAATTGACCTACCTAGAAGCGACTTTGGTGGCCGTAGAGTGAAACAGTGGTAACAGAGACCGACAAAAATACAACTCGACGCTGACATAAAAATCTGACGACGCTAAGATTTTGCACTGGCGGGTGACATTAACGCCAAGAACACAGACTGGGAATGCACAGCGACAAATAACAACAGTAGAAAATTTAAAACATTTTTACATGAAAATTCTATGTTTAAATTAAATCACTAGAAGCACACGGTCTGAGTGACCACCGTCCCATTGTGTTTACATTAGAAACCATCAAACAGATGTTGTCTCCCTACTCCCCCACACCGACCCACACTTAACTGGACCGCAGTAAAAGAGAAGTTGTATGACGCAACGCCTACAACGCTGACCAATATACTGAAAAATCCACAAGCCGTTGACAACGAAATAACAAAACTAGCAAATGCAATCAATACGACTATCAGAGAATGTTGTCTAATTAAAGCTCACGTCACACAGACAGGCGCAACCAGACTGCCACTGGATATACGAGATACAATAAGACGGAAACGTAAAACTTGCCTCCTGGCAGCGCAATCGTTCCCCCGTCCTTCGACGACAACTAGAACATGAAGAAGCCACTGTGGGGGTGAAACTAGCAGACTACTACTCATCACAATGGGACAAAACAATAGAAAAATTTGCTGACGAAAACTACAGCGAGCGCTCAGAACTGAACCCAAGACCGCCACCCGACAAATAACGACAACTATATTTACGACAATGTATTACAAAAAGCAGAAGCGTGCGCCGATGTGTTACAGGATCGATTCACTGACAAAAAGGAAAGACCAAAGAAACCTATTGTAATGAACCACTGTCTAGAACGAGTTACAAACGAAGAATTAAATGACATTTTAAGGAACCTTGACACCAACAAAGCCCCGGGTCAAGACAGACTGACGGCAACCATACTGAAAAATATACCTAAGAAAACGAGAAGTTATCTCATTCACATGTACAACTGCTGACTATCAACTGCTTACTTCCCGTTTCCATGGAAGGAGGCGATAATTAAAATGATTGACAAACCGACTAAACCAAAAGACGAAATAAATAGTTACAGACCAGTAAGCCTCCTTCCACTACCAGGAAAAATACTCGAACAACTTATAATGCGACGCACTCTACCGACAATAAACAACAACAGAATTACTCGACAAATAACGACAACAGAAATATTTGCTTTTCGTCCCAACCATTCAGCCCTACTCCTCGCTCTAAATTTACTACACCAAATTACGGTGGACCTGAACTTTCACAGACATGTACCAGTCGTTTTTCTTGATATTATTCAAGCTTTTGACAGAGTCCCACGCGACATTCTTCTTGACAAACTATCCCTACACCTTCCCCCTGTCTTTTTACAATTATACACTCTTTCTTAACGAACGGAACTTTCTATGTACAAATTGAATACTCCCGTTCTACAACTAGACCGATCACGAGAAGTGTGCCTCAAGGAGCCGTTCTTTCTCCTCTCTTATTTTCCCTCTTCATCAACGATCTGCTGTACCCTCCCCTAAACTCACGAGACTTTACTTCTTTGCTACGATGTTGCACGAGGAAAGACTGTAAAACAAAAACTAAGAATCCTCGACAAATGCCTGGCCGACGGCACAACATGGGCTGATGAAAACGGACTAGCTTTCTCGACAGAAAAGAACTCAGCAATTACGTTTAACAGACGAAAACCAAATAAAAACCGAAAACACAGACCCACGCGATTGATCATGAACAATTGCCTCATCAACTGGCTACCCGACACTCGCTACCTCGGCATAACTCTAGACGAAAAATCATAAAGAAAATACAAGCTAAAACCAGACATAGAATAAGACCATTGCTGACGACAAACAAATTATCGACGACGACCAAAGTTAATTTATATAAGAAATGCGTACGACCTATAATCACTTACGCTCCCTCCGTGTGGACAACAACCAGATCGAAGACACTACTAAAACCACTCAGACTACTTGAAAACTATACATTGAAACTAGTAACCAGACCTCCGCTAATGACTAACCTAAACAGACTCCGACAGGAACTGACATTAGAAGATATACGAGACTGTCTAAAAAGATTGGCAACAAAGGAACTTCAGCGAGCCTTTGTACATGACCAAAAGCCCAAGACATTCAGACAATTTCGACGATATCTACATTCCACCATGGGAAGTCGAGTGCAACTACCATCTGACTGACTGACGCTATGTGACAAATAAAGAAGAAGAAAAATCAGACGACATGCAAATAATACCTGCTCATTATCATTAAATGATTATTGCCAATCTCAAATAGTTTTCATTATCATCATGTAAATAATCATTACATCATATTTATCAATGTAATATAAACAATTAAAATTAGCTTTAATCTTGTAAAACTAAGTTTAGTGCATTAAGAAAACTGAGTGAGTGAAATGTGGTAGTAAAAAATAGTGACCAAACAGAAAGAGACAACCAGCCAGGTACTGTCATTACAGAAGTGACAAAGTCGCTAAGCGAAGAAAAAAATTCTCTCTACGTGGTGCAGAAAGACAAATGTGTTTGAAATAGACTGTAAAAAATGGTTCAATCAATATCAAGGATAACACTTGTTTATTAAGATATGAAGCGAAATGTAGACATTTTTGAGAAGTATGTATAAGTAATATCAGAGCAGTTCTAAATAATAATGTGAATGCTAGGTACAACTAATTGTTGGCAAAGATCCTTTAAATGTGAAATAATATGGGAGCAAAAAATTATCGTAATGTCTCTAACGAGGCAATAAATGAAATTAAATTTTTAAACACCCTGTAGAAACGGAATGAAGTGTGTTATCCAATTATATTCTTAATATTCATGAATCTGAACAGCATACCTTATTCAAAACGTAGGATTGGGGTATTTTCGCTCTCATGCTGAAAATATTTAGAAGGATCTGACTAGTCATATAATGGATTGCATGAAATTTATTCATTGTGCGTACTGTGATGTTATACTGATGCTTTCTATGGTGCTATCGATCTGGATACCACGAATGAGAAACGTGGCGTCGATCGTGGTCCAGGGTCTGTAATATCCCGTCATTTGCACAAATGGGTTCGAGACGGGAAGGATATTTCCCTCTCTCACTGCTATCGACACCTGTCCTTCAGTAAAGAGTGTTCTCAACCTTCTATCCGATGAAGTGAGTTAATTTCTCTGTGTGTTTCTGTGTAGCGTTGCCATTCACAAAATCTCAGATATACACTCAGAAAACACTACGGATGGGAAAAACCCATCTTACTAAAAGACTGAAAAATATCCAAAGGCTAATACTGATTTTCTAAAGAATTGGTACATTATTACAGTTATAGCTAGAATACTCCATTTATTTCAAGATTTTTTTTGTAATTAGAGGTGAATTGTGTTTTGCAAAGAGTTAACACTTCAGTTCTTCGTTTTACTATGTGGAAAATAAAATAAGATTATTTGTTCTTGAATTCTACTTATAATTTAATTTAAGTATATATTTTTTCTGTTAAATCATCTGTTTATTATTCAATTAATTACAAGTAAATGTGATTTTATATCTTTTAAGGGCAGAAATAGTTTTCGTAATAATGTCTCAGTTCAAGCTCCAAACCTCCGTGATTTTTTTCTCCTTTGTCATACACTAAGAGAACAAGTTTGTATGTTAGATCCAAATCTATAGAAAGGAAAGGATTTCATCAAACCTTTGGATGTGACATTCCAACTTAATAGTTCTGAAACTATAAGGTTGGGATGTTACATCTAAAGGTTGAGATGTCCTATCCACAAGTTGGGTCGTCACATTCAATGTGCCAAAAATGAAGTGTACAGATTATAAGAAAAATTATTATTATGTTTTTAAAAGGTAATTCATTTTCAACGTCTCAGTTCCTATTTCTTTCATAAAAGAGTGTTACTTTGAACAGTATTTTATTCTGATATATGAGAAAAATGTGAAAATTATTTATATTTATGTTATGTTCTTTTAAGTGTTTAAAACGTATTATGTACGTGAAGAGGACCATTTCGAAACGCATGTTCTAAACAGTTGACGTAGTAAACAAATACAGTTGAACTCCGATCCTCCGGATTGCTAATTATCCGGATCGGTGGGAGAAATAAATGGTTGTACTTTTAATTATTATTCACTAAACTATTGTTATATTCATTACTGTAATGAGTTGACTGTAACCACTATACACGTATTTTATCATTAAATTGCTTTATTAACTCTATATTGTGGGTTAGTTTTTGTTTCTTCCTCAACATTTCTTGTAAGAAATGTAATTATCCGAATACGTGATTATCCAGAACTGACCAGTTGATCCGGATAATTCTACTGTTGTCTGAAAGTGGCGAAGTGTTTTATTTTATTAATTTATACATTTATTAAACAAAATAACTTATCGATCGTAATCGTTTTACAAAGGCACCACTCACGGGGTGTAGTGTTTATCCGATGTAGAGTGGAGCTTGGTGAGTGTAGCGTGTACTCGAGCGCAAACTACTTGCCCGACATGCGAGGACAAGCGTTTGCTCGTTGCTGCTATCGACACCTATGTGCTGGCGATGGGCGTGGCGCTCGTCGACGCGCTGCCTGGCGAACACGTTGCGAATCGCTGCGGGATGCATGCGGTGGGGCATAAGAAGTGACGGCTGGTGGGAAAACTGGTTATTTCCATTTATTTATTCTAGTGGACTCATCTCGGTTATAAAAAACAGTCCGGTTGGAACATTCTGATGAAAAGTTTATTTTTGGTTCATGTATGATGTTTTGGGATGCTGAACACGACCAATCATCAAAAAGTCTGACTAGAAAACTCCCTTTCTTTATAAAAATAATGACAAGGTTAGTGATCCAAAAATATCATTTTCGTAGGAAATTTATTCTAGATTTGAAGTTTTCCATCATGTTTCGTAGTTTTTGCCAAAAATTTATTATTACGAAATAATTGCGTGATAGTTCAAAATTTTCATTAATAAAACAAAGTTTCTCAGTCAAAATTGTTGTTGACAAACCTAAGACCACCCCAGAAACACCAAGGAATTAAAAATCATCTCTCGTCAGAACTTTCCATCTAAATACCCCAGATTCGTGGACAATACTGGTAATGCAAGTAACTAATCAACAATGGGGCGATTTTGGCATAGATATTTTTTCACTTTTATTCATGTTCTCTCTGATTCGTTTCTGCTGGATTAATCAAAAATATGTATTAAAGTGTACGAAAAACCGTCCAAATTAACGTTAACTTTCACAATTGTTCGAGAAAAAATATTTACCTCCGTAATTTGAGAATAAATTCGTTTTTTGTAGCAAACCTAAAAAGTAGCAGAAATTGACTTGGAGAATAGGGTTTTTCTTCTGGGTAGTTTACCGATTTATTATTTACTTCTCGTTCGATAATTGTATCTCTAAAATCCAGTTTTACGTATAATTATTGTTTTTTATTTACGTAGGACGAAGTGCCGAAGGTGGTTAATCTAAATCTCATGTTGTGTAAGATTTTGCGTGTTCTACTCAAGCAACTATTCTTTCCGAGTCCATTACTTTTGCCCATCTAACATTTCAAATACGTTGGAATAATTTTTTTAAATTCTAAACGAGAGTTTATTATTATTCCCAGTTCACATTGATTTTGAACAGTAATTATATATTTTTATTTTCATTTGACCATATCATATTTAATTTTGATTTCTTGAAGCTCGCATGCAAAATGACCCTCTCGGGTTGGATGATACACATACCTGACTCATATAGACGTTCCACATCATCATTCTAATACGAGCATACAAATCTCCCGTTTTTTTCTTCTAAAGTCTTCGTCATAACATTATTGGAGACTCTTTGAACCAAACAGAAAATTTTGAAAAAAAGAAAAAATGAAGAAGGGAAGGAGAATAAACTTTTTAAGGGGATGGTCGCTATAGAAGGAGTCAAAGTGGAATCCACATTTTAAATTAGTCATTGTACATTTTTTGTTTATTAAAAAAGTTTTTGAAAGAAACTAAACGAGTTTCATTAAAAAATGATTTGTTTTTAATTTTCATCACTTTATGACTGCAATGCAACCAAGTCATTCGTTTTATTTACCGGATATTGCTTCAGGTAAAAGAGGTATTTTTCTACTGCAGTTATAGGAATCTAGTGTAACGTAGTGATTACAGGTGATGACCGATGGTTTGGCTCAGGTAACCTCTGATTTTATGACGTTTTGTCTGAAAAACCTGAGAAATACCTCAGGGTTTCCCTCGAGATTTCCTGAGGTTTTTTGAAGTTTTGTTCCAAATAATCTGAGGAAAACCTGCCAAATCCTGCCAACACCTCAGGAAAACTTCAGCCGATTTTTTTAGGGTCTTTTTTCTTAGGGTATTACTCGTAAAATATTTTAATAGATCAAGAAGAAAAGAAGGAAGAGAAAAAAGTAGAAATATAGTTCAGAAGAAGCAAGAGTAAAGAGATTCTTAAGTTTAGTACTGTGTAGGGCGACAATGTTCTTCCTCCTAGAAAGAAGTGACGAATGCTTCAACGGTGCTTACAACTGTGGAGAAACGGAGTGTGTGTGAAAAACAAAGCACTTGGGGTTAGAAAGGAGTGGAAGTGATGGAGGTGTCGTCTAACGACATGGTGCGTCCGTCTTCCGTCGCACTTGCGTGCACCGGCAACTGCTGAAGCGGAAACACGAGAACGGCGGATTTACGGGAACCCTAAAGCACCCTAAAGCAATGCTCTGGCGATCCACACCTTTTCCCTTTCAGTTCCTCCGAGATAGCAGGTTTTGATGTGGGTGTAACGTCGGCGCCAGGACATGCCATCAACTTGTGAAATATTAATAGTTCTTTGTATTTTCCAAGCCGGATGCTGTTAAGAATATTACAATAAGTGGCCGGTCAGCGCTAAGACGGACGTGCGACGGGCTTTTCCGTGTGGAGGTATTGTTCGAACGAACACCTTTCAGTTTTAAGGAAAGTATGTACCAGTGTATTCGAAGAATGCAGCCGGCGACGTTGACCCACTGGAATTCAGGAGTACCTAAATTAAAGACGAATTCTACGAAGAAATGAATGAAGTACGAAAAGGGTGTTTGCGAAGCGCCTAGGTGACGCTCATGGCGATTCGTCCTGTACGGCGCAACCTCTCCATTCCTAGAAGCCAAAGGGGTGACACAAAAAGAGTTCTTGCACGGTGGTGGCGAAGGTGTGGTTATTTGCTGGTCACGTGACGTCTGGTACAGTATATATTGGGAGGAGTGAAGCTCCTCAGGGATGCTTTACAAAGGAACGTAGAGATCCGTCAGCACGGACATGTGACTGAGCTAAGTAGGTTAGGCTGCTGCGGTAGACTTAACGAACTCATTACTAGGTGCGAGGGTCGTAACTAGTATCAGTTAGTTGTTGGGGAAAACAACTTATCTTTTCGAAGGATCAGATAACCTGAGGGTTTTTACAATTTAGTTGTCTTCAACTATATTTAACCAAGTGTAAACAATGCTCTCTGACAGCATTATTTGTGTAATAACAGATTATTAGATGTATTAATGATTTTGGGAGTTTGTCTCTGTTGTAAATTCAGATTTCTAGATAATTTGTAATAAATCATTATTTATTGTTATTACACGTGTCTTTGGTTGCTCGGGAAACCGAGCTGGTGGCAGCGACAAAAAATAACATAGGGATTTTGGTATTTATGTGGATCCCGCTCCTACCAAAGAAATAATAACAACACATCAGGGTTTGAGGTGTGATGTTACAGTGGGATCCAAGTTCGGAAAAAAGGAACGGTTTTCTATTAAAAAGAACTTCGGAGAAAATGACTAGGATACGCATGTAGAATGTAAAAAACTGTGCACAAAAAATTCAATGAAATATACTAAAACATTCTATATATACACTTAACAGAACAAGTTACGTATATGTTCACATATCACTAAGAAACTGCAAGTGTAAATTGGGTTATTTGTGTAATACAACTGAACTCATTTATACGGCATAAGCCATACTTCAATAATAAACTGTGATTGGTTACTGCATTTTAACCAGAAAATTACAGAGTTCAAAAAACATCTTCAAAATTATGTATTTAAATGGAAACAAAAATATGCACTATTAAATTAAATTGTTCCACAAGAACTAGAAAACGATTACTCATCGCCATAGAAAGGCACGCAAAAAAAAAAAAATACAAAATCCGAGCCAGGGGATGACATATCCAAATTTTTGGAGAAATTCTTTCCTTCCTCTGAATTTAGATCTCACATCCGAATCTAGGGTGCTGCTCGCGTCTAAAGTACGCTCAAAACGTCATTGTCATGTGTCACTTAGTGATAGAGTGTTTGTTTCTTCTCTCGAATATCTGATTTAACTTAATTTAAATGTGTTTAACTATTATGTGGTGATTGTGATCACTAATTCTTCCATCTAACAGTTTTTATTTCTCGAAATTTCGAATTACATCAATACTTTGAGATTTTATTTATTGTGGTAGGATTTGAACATTGTCTATACTTTTATCTGTTTTTTTGGCCAGGTGGAATATTGTCTGGTCCACTACTTTTGTTTGTTTTTCTAGCCTTCGGTATGATCATTGGGAACTTAACAACTTCGTAATATTAATTCTTATCATCTTGATTTTTACTTCATACCTCTGTTTTTCCTGTACTTGTGTCGTAACGTAGCAAATTTTCATTCGTGCTTGATATGTTTTTCTATTCGGATGGTTTTTTATTACATATTGTTTAGGTAATAGTATGTTAACCCTTGTGAATTGTCAAAATTAAATCTGGTTCGTAACAAAATGTGCTTAGGAAAGTTAATAATTTTTCCACTATACTCACTAGTTTACCTCAATGAGTTTTCACCAACAAATATTTTGATGAAGAAAATTCCATGAAACGGAAAGGTACTGTGGTCGTTTGCTTGTAGATTTATGTTTTAGACATTTGCTAACTTNTTTGCTTGTAGATTTATGTTTTAGACATTTGCTAACTTTACTTTTCGAGTCCAAGTTACCGTGTATTTACTTCAATCTTGGAGTATATCTCTACGACTATGGTTGCGTCTCTTTGAAATTTAGCGTATCTCTGAGGACTTTGACCCAGCGCAAATCTCCACTAGCTTATTCTCGACCCTTCTCTTCCATGTTCTCTTCTTGTTTGGATCTGATGCCTCAAGTGTCCAGTTTGTCAGGATTATCTCGGTCCCCTGCTGCAAACACTTCCCACTACACTCTAAATTCTCTACAGCGTCATCGTCCCCTTTGCCTGCAGCACGGAGTCGGCGAGTTATCACTGATGTTAGGATTTGCTTCGTAATCCAGAATGCCCTCTTGCGTTGGGGTGTTCCCTTATTTGTGTCTTGTGAACGTGACATTCCCCATATTACATAACTAATTTTGAAACAACACTTTACGATTGAATTCAATCCCAGTTCATTAAAAAGGCAGATACGTCCTCTTACCGAATTCAGCTTTGACAAAATTGTATGACCTTCTTCTCCGAGATTTGTTGTATAAATACTTCTTTTGACACTAGTCATAGTAACTGTTATTTGTAGAAGTACTATCTGATTGCCCTGGATTTTTCGTAGCCCAATCGCCTTTAACTCAGGAAAAAATAAAATCTATCTACAGTAGAACCTCGATTATCCGGAGCTCTGTGAAGCTGGAACAACCTTTAGGGCACAACCGAAAAACTCAAACGGAGGAATTTTGTACTCATTTATTACTAATTTCTTACTATAAAATAAAATTTATTACTATTGTAAATAAAAATATTATAGGGGGTTGTTCCAGCTTCACAGTGAACACGGTTAATCGAGACACGGTTAATCGTGGTTCTACTGTATACTGTAAGATTAAAATAATTTTACTTATTGTTTTTTTAAACATACGTACAGAATACTAATTTAACAAATTTATACTAATACAACTTTAATACCAATCTCGATTGCGTATTTTGAGATCCACCTCCAGCAGCAAGAATAAATTAATACTTGGACGAAACCACCCTTGAGCAAGCAACGTAAAGTTGTCCGTGAGAGAAACAAGTCAATGGGAACGACACCAATTAACCTAGCACACCACTTCACCTTTCGAAGAGTAAGTCTCATTTAACAACTATATGTGCTATACAATTTATGCGATACAAGTTAACTGAAAATCCCGGAAATCTATGAAATTAAACCTGTCTTTTTCGATTAAATATTTTTGCCAATCATAGTTGTCACTTATCTCTAACAGTTTAGGCAATTTTAGCGAATATAGTGGATTTATTTCACGACTTCATCGACATTTATCTTCAAAATCATTTTATATCTCTGTTTTCACACATTTTAAACTAGAAATTAGTATATGCTCTTCCTGAACATATAAACTAACTCCCTGCCTATGATATCACTATTGGTTCTGTGTTTTAGTCGTGAAGAGGTAGCAAAGGTAGAGACACACTTTCGCAATTCGCATTTATATGTGTTAGTATGGATTATCCTTTTATATTTCGTTTATTTCTCATTGTAGTATTATCCTTTCACTCTGTAATATATCTATTGCCTCCGGAATATGACACTATCAGTACCTATCCTCGTCAAACATGTCTTTGCGCTAGATACTACTCTACTATTGCGTATCCGCAACGCCTACCGCTTCCTTTGGTCGTTCGCTAATAACGTGACTAACCTGTTCTATTGTTCAGTGCTTGTGGTACTTGCCAATTACCCAAGCGTACCCACGGGAAGTATGTATTCTTATTTCAGTATATAAACTTAATCAAAAAAATATCTCACATTTTTTTGAGAAATGTGGTGTTCATACGAAAATATTTTCACGTTTTTTTTGCTAACTTAAAACTACTGAAGATCTGTAATCGATACTTACGTTTCATGAAAATTGCTGCACGTAGTTGAACTGACATACAAACAGGACGGAATATTGAATGACACTTTATGAACCTAAAATAGTCTGAATTCGTCGCATCTTTTCATATTCTGACAATATCAACAACTTCCGTTGGTGACTTATTCATAGTTTGTTATTGGTTCCCACGTTTTCTACCCCTATTATCAATTCAGTTGTCAGACCAGATTTTTCCGCCTCCTGTGCTAGTTCCTTCTGATACCTACTCTGACTTGTTAAGCCGTGCGGAAACATCCTGCTGCTTGTGTCACGCTATTTGTCTTCCGTTGTGTTCCGACTGAAACAGTGGAAGTGAATTATAACCTCGTTTCCCTGTTTGTTGAGTTCAAATAGACTGAAGTATTGCCACAGAAACACTCGTCCCCAAGTGTAGGTTAGTCAGTAACGAGAGACAAAATATTAAACACACTTCTAGAATACGTCAAAACGAAATTCCTCAATGAATGAATCCATTGACAGAAGGAGTTCAACTACATTAGGGATGTAAACTCACTTAATCGATTCTTGTAGTGAAGTGTTCAGTGTCGTTCCTAATTGCCCGTTGAGTGGAAACACTTTGCCCCGATCTCGACTCCGCTTCAATCCAATTAGTTGAGGTGGTCAACTGAGATTTTCTTGCTTCCTCCGCAGCCCAAGGCACATTCCTCTTAATATATTTCTTTCTTACATATAGGTAGGTAGGAGAACTGGTTGCATGGTCTGAAACACGCTATGGAAATTTGTCATAAATGGAGATAGGCAAGTTTCTATTGAAGATGTAACTCGAATGAAACTAGATTCGTGAATTCAACGTCTCCAAGACTGGAGAATACCTGATACAGCAATTATTACTTTGATAAATACTTAATTATTTTTTCATATTATTTTTTGTTTTATGATGCCATTCATATATTTTGTCACGCAATCGGAGGACGTGGAAAGTTGCCCGAAAGTTGAGACGAAATGTCACATGTCTTTGTGTATTTTTTCGAATAAATTAACTTCAAAAAATCGTACGGAATAGAGCGACAATCTCATAAAGCGTCTTGTAATCTCCCTTCAAAAATCCTTGAAATTTGTTGCATCACATTGGAAAGGGAACGGTCAAGATATTTATTGTATGCCTTTTGATGAGGTTCATGCCATAAGGTCTGCTCTTCAGGCCATGCTATGTTGGATTGCCTCATGGTACCGAACCGAGGGAAACCCCAGCTGAAAACCACGCCTAGTTCGGTCGAGAAGTATTTGAACCCACGCTCTACCGCTCAGCGGGACCGTGGAAGCGAAGACGCTACCACTAGACCACCGCTCTCGGTGAATTAGATATTGTGACAGAGTGAGAAAAGGAGGGATAAAAATGCGAAACAATTGCTTGTGAATGACTGAGGGACAAGCCCAGGCGTGTTTGTTGGTCCTCCAAGTGCGATCCCAATTGAGAAGAAAGAAAGGATTTCTCCAAACCGTTAGATATGAAATCCGGACTCCGTAATTCGAATTCTGTTACGTTGGTCGTCACAGCCAAAGTTTTGGAGAAACTCTTCCCTTCCTCTGAATATGGTTCTCATATCGAAACATGTTATCTCCGTATACGCATTGGACCATTTGCTACATGTTGTTTCCAAGTTGTTCCTTTCATTACCTCTATCGCTCTTATTCCGGCGTCCATCTCCGCGGTTTCGTCCCCTCTTGTGATCGCCACTGATCCTCACGACTTGCCACCCGTAGAGGAACCTCGTTCTTAGGCTTAGGTTGCGCTCCCCGTTCAACGCTGCGACCGTGGCGTCCTCCAGGAAGAGGACTCCAAGCGGAGATTGATGGGTCCGCCAGTCCCCTTGCGCGCCCTACGCAATGCTCCCTTCGCGCATTTTATGTCCTTTTTTATTTTTGTTGTCTCTCGACGTCCACTGGGTTTGTGGGGGAGTATACGTGCGACAACAACGCAACGTGTCCATATCTGTACATTTGCGTCGAGGTTACTGTTTCAGGTACGAGGGGGTTGTACGAATCTGACTGAACTTGCTTGAATGTTCTTCGATCTATTCGTTTTTTTAAATTTGTGGTTTACGCAAACTAAATATAATTCATTGTATCAAAGGCCATGACTTTTTTAATTACCAATAGTGCCAAAAGCATTGAAAATTTCTTAAATCTCGAACCCATATACTCATATTGCCAAGGATGTAGGGCAGCTAAAACGCGTGCGTTAGAGATTTCTTTCTCTGTAGAGAACAGGTTGTGGTGTGAGATCCAAATCCAGAGGAAGGAAAGGATTTTTCCAAACCTTTGGATACGATATCCCAACGTTTGGATGAGACATCTCAACCCTTAGATGTGACATCCCAACCTTATATTATTGGCTTGTTATGTCCAAAGATTTGGAGGAAACCTTTCCCTCCTTCGGATTTGGATCTCACATCCATTCCTAGGGTTCTCCCGTCCATAGTGTTTCCTCAGTGTAAGTAAGAGTTCAAAATACGTTTTTCATCCATCTGATTCAGTATATCATGCTAATTCAACCTGAACACACACCATTTTGCATTTAAAACTATAAGAAGCTATATATAATTTACTTCGACAGAAGAGATAACTACACTGCTTAACGCAAACTTTTCAGGGTTGGCACCGAAGATTTTCTTGTACGTTACTCTTTATTCATGTGAACGAACAATCCTTGAAACCTACGGAACTCAGTTGCTTATATTGCGTTTAGTCGTGCGAGCAAAGTTCCCACAATTTGGTTTATCATTACTTCATTAATTATTCACAGCAGTCACAAACACAAACGTAATCCTTGAAGCGAGTCCTACCCGTCGTCGTCTCCTCTCTCTAACCATACCACAAATATCTCCCGTGAGCGACGGTGTCTCGACGAAATTCAAGACGAACATACCGAGCGTCAGCGAAACAATCACAGTCAAGTCTCTTCCCCCTTTGCCCGTATTTCAACCGAAACAGTATGTAAACTGCGTCACTTCTCCCTGAGCGTCTTAAAGCCAGCAGGCGGGCTTGTCGCCATCTGCCTAATGGTGTAAGTCCGACCACACGTCTGGTTGCCTCTCCCCTGCTTGCCTGCTGTTTCAAATGGGTCCCACCACGTCTCTGACTCCAAATGCTTCAGATGAGAAAAGTCAACGCCTGAAGGGCGAAATGAGAGAGAGAAGGGAAATGTGGATGTGGATGTGGTTGAGGTTTATATTTTAAATTAACGTATTCATGTTCGTTTTTTATGTTACGTATGTATTACAATGAAATGTTTTTCGACCAGGGTAATCACAAACCGGGAAAATTCGAAAGAGTCGTGGAATTTTAAACATCTAAACCTATCTGAGAGAGGTCCAGGGATTTTGAGTTTCTGAACGTGAGGGAAAATTCAGAGATTGTAAAACATTGAAATGTGTCGGGTAGACGAGGAATCTGAACAAAAATCAGGACCTGACTATAAATAGAAAACTCTTTTACAATTTATCGCAAATTACAAAACAATTCTTAATATTACTATTGCAATTGACACGAATCATTAAGAACCTCAACGGGTCATTATTTTAAACGTTAATTTTGACACATTTAATACCAACTGGCGAATTTTATGATTAAATTTGCGAAAAAATGGCTTTGATGATTCACAAATAAATTATCCGGAAAATTGTATATTTTCATTCAAAAGACCTTTATGATTCGTATAGTATCAAATTATAATCTTGTAATCATATCAATAGGAAATTCTGTAATTAAGATTGCTTCTTCCATTTCAATGCCCACTTGAAATGTGAATACGTAAATTGTAGCTACTAATTCATGCAACTGATGGCAGTATTCACTCATTTAAAAATGTTAATATTTTAGATGTCTTGCTTTAATTGAGAATCAGTCATGGAAAATATCCATATATGCCCATCTGCATATTCGCTAAATATTAGTCAGTGACTGCATTTATGGGAGAGGTCAAGGAACTTCGAACTTCTGAATATTTCTGGGAGAATTCAGGGAATATAAAACTTGGAAATGTTTCTGTAAAAAGTCAAGGAATTTGAATAAAAAGAGCAGAATGCGCAATAGAAAAAATATATTAAGATACGTAAAAATGACAAATCTTATTTGTACTGCTCGCAACGAAAGAAAAGTGATGGAGTCTGAAGACCATGTGCAAGTCGAAGAGCAAATGCCAGCATTATGAGATTGCCGACTCTTCCTCTCGCCGTAGACACGTCGGCGTAAACTCGTGTCAACAGAATCTTTGTGAGCTTACATCTGGATGCCAACACCTGCATTAGCCGGTTCGTAGGATCGGCAGTATTAGATATGCCAACTGTGACGAATAGAGAGCTTGAATCCTAACCTTTGGCTGAAAGAATAGTCTGAACTTAACTTTCAACGGTTTAGTGTAGTCTTTGTGTGGGTGCCTTGGTATGTTGTCTGGAATAAGTGGAACTACGCTAGCACGCCCACCTCACGCCCTAAGCAGACATGACAACACCGCGCTTTTGCTTGATCTCGTTAGTTTTCTTTCGCTGCGAGAACTATACTTCATGTCAATCATCTAAAGCGTTTCAAGTTGATTGGCTCAAGTTTCAACTCATTCCAAACCGTAGTAAGTAATTGATCGTGCCGTAAAGGAAACCGACAGCTAAAATCGGATAGTAAAGACCTCTACAGTAATTAGTTTGTTGCCAATGTATACCATAAGCGCATTAATTCGTTTGCGTGCTGCTACGAGACAAAGCGGCGAGATATCTGGTATCAGCGCTTGCGAGCGAACGAGGGCGAGCCTGCCTCCGCTGCCGCCGTGTCTGCAGTCAGGGCGAAGGTCGTCTCTGATGCTGCAGCCTGAGTCGCTCGCTGGAGGGACGAAACTGAATCTGCTGAGAGGAGGAATAATCTCCATGAGGAAGGGCAACGATCTTTCACCGTTTCTCGTGGAGGGAGCGACTCAAGGTACGGTAGGGTAGGCCTCGTTAGTCCAGGGAAGATATTAATAATGAAAGCTTATGGAGATTATTCCTCCTCTCCGTTCAAATTTTGCATCCCCGGATTTGAAGAAATCGAGTTTTTTGCTATGCTCGCTGACAAAACAAAATCAACGAATTGTTGTATTTAAAAAAATCTTGAACAGAAGAAAGTATTGTTTTCATGAGCGATAAAAATGTTCTCCAAACCGAAACGATGTAAAAAGAACCATAATATTAAAGATTTTACTTCATTGAAATATTATATGTAAGATTCTACGGGTACCATTTACGAACGCAATTTTTCTGGAAAAGCGAACAGTTCCAGGAATCTTTTTACAGCATGTACTGTACTCTGGCGTCTTTTTTTCTGGTATCTAGTAGATTGGACTCAATGTGTTTCTGGACTCAATTATCAGGGTCGGGTTCTCACCAACAACAGAGAAATAGCAACAGTGATGGCTGAATACTTGGCTGACCTATCATCTACAGCAAAATGCGATCCTGATTTCGTGAGAAAAAGGGAAATAGCAGAGAGTACATCTTTTGACTTTCGTTCCACCAACTGGGAACCTTACAACTCTTCCTTCTCTATGTGGGAACTTGAGTCAGCTCTAGCGACAGTCCACGACAGTACTTCTCCTGGCCCTGATTCAATTCATTATGAAATGCTGAGACAACTCAGTCTCCAAACGAAATAATACCTTCTGGATATCTTTAATCTTTCATGGTCCGAGGGAGTATTCCCTATTTCCTGGAAGGAAGCAACGCTTATCCCTTTACTAAAACCAGGTAAGGACAAAACGTCATCGGAATATTCTTTGACATCGAGAAGGCTTACGATACTACTTGGCGTCATGGCATTTTACAACAACTCTATACCTGGGGATTTAGAGGACGTCTTCTTCTGATGTTCATGTCCTCCTTGGATCAACGTTATTTCCGCTGTAGAATTTGAAGAGACATCTCGGATATCCTTCTTCAAGAGATCGGTGTTCCTCAGGGCTTAGTCTTGAGTGTGACCTTATTTGCAGTGGCTATAAGCAGCATAACGTCTGCTGTAAAGAATCCTGTTTTACACTCTTTTTGTCGATGACGATCTTTTGTTCATCACAGAGTGTCATAGGTGCGGAGCGACAAATTCAACTCGTCCTCAATAGATTATACCACTGGTCGAAAACGACAGGTTTTCGTTTCTCAGCTGAGAAAACACGCTGTGTTCTTTTCAGTAGGAGACCAAGCCTTTTGGCAGAACCTCACCTTGCCCTGTGGAACAACGTTCTCAAATTCTATCCTTGTGTGAAATTCTTATGTCTAATCTTTGATCAGAGACTGAATTGGAGTGAACATCTGACAGACCTAAGAGCAAGAACATTAAAGTGTCTGAATTTATTGAAGTGCCTGAGTACCAGGGAATGGGGCGCTGATCGCTCCTCTTTGCACCAGTTTTATCGAGCATTTGTAAGATCTCTGCTCGATTATGGCTGCGTTGTATATAGCTCTGCTCGTGCAAGATATTTAAAGAAATTGGATAGTGTCCACCATGCTGGAATCCGACTAGTTTCTGGAGC
>NNCF01126795.1:331986-357782 GCA_002313205.1 Laupala kohalensis
AAAATTTGCATTCCTGTTTCATCTTTCCTGTCTTCTTTCTTTTCATCGTTCGTTTCTGTGATTAGAAAATATAATATTTAGAAATGGTTTTCCTTTTTTGTGATATAATGTATTGGTATACTGTTTTCTTTTCTTTCATCTTTGTATTTAGATATTTGTTGAATTCAGGAGGGTTTTTTAGTGGGTATGGTCGAAATATTCGGCGAGTCCCGCTCACGGGTAAGAGTAACTACGGTTCTTCTCTATGGTGCGAAACTGCATTTTTCCCCGCCTGCCTGGGCTCTAATGACCTCGATGTTGACCAGCCTTAAAGCCCCACAAAAAAAAAATGAGTAGATTTTCTGCGTCATTCATTACTTAGTGAGAACCCAATGGAACCCAACTCTGGTATGGAAAGTGATTTTTTTCTCTGATATATATTCGCGTAAGTTTTAAAACTGACAGAACGAGCAGCAAATTTCAGATCCCGGTCATGGACGTCGGATTATCCAAGGTCTGGGACCAGTGGGTTTCGAGTACAAATGGAGGTCTAGGGATAAAACCTTTTGTGGTCGGAGCGAGTCGATCAAGCAAAGTAAAAGTCAAATGAACAATAAAATGTCACCGTCAAAGGAAAATAAAAATGTTTATAAAGAAATGAAATGGCTTTGTTTATTCCATTTATGTATTATAAGTTGTTTTCCCTTTTAATTTTATTTTATTGATTTTAAAAAAGTAGTTTTTGGAAATTTAAAAATTTGAGAGGAGGGTCTTCGAACAACAAATGTAAGTGTATCTTCATAATAAATGCTATTTTAAAGGTCATTTCAATCCGGCGACAAATAAGTTCTGTTCTTCTTGTTTTTCAATTAAGAAAAAAGCCATTACTTTTGGTGAACAATTGTATAAAGAGAACCTTTGAAGCTCTCAGCAAATGAAAAATTAACGAAGATCATTTCCAGATGATTTTAACATATTTTGACGTACAGCAGAGACGCCGTGACCCGGTGGAAATGAGAACGAAATTATCATGAAGAGAACGAATAATTTTACAGCGACTGCGAGACGCTGCGACAAAGAGAAGTCAAAGACCACTTGGAAGAAACGAAGAGGACTTTGAAGGGGAGGATAATGAAAGATGAAAGGATTCTATATTCAACGTTCTTTTACTGTCACATCGGGCGTAGATAAATACGGATCCAAGTAGATATTAAAGAAATGCTCTTTTACTCTCGATGTTAAATATGTTCAAAATCCCCCGAAATTATAATTAAATACTTCCCTTTATTAAAAATGTTTTTTCAACTCTGGAACTTGTTTTCATAAGAATGTAATAATATTGATGGACTTATATCTCATGATAATCCGTCATTTGTTCTGCTAAAACCTTTTTTGGGGACAACATTTCTGCATTTTAAAATTTCAAGTCATTACAGGATTCGTGTGTCACTAATATAACATTATCATGCTTGAGTTAATGATTTTTGTAATGATACTTTGATTCCGAATAAATATTGAAAAATCACGCCAGAATTTCGTAGCTTTGTATATTTTAAGCTTTTCATTCCAACCACCTGGGGAACTCTCTATCTAAACCCCTCGGCGGCGGTGCGAGGTCTTAGTGAAGATTGAGGGCGCAACAGAATACGGCGAGAGCTGAAATAATTGGCGCAAAGGGAAGGAAGGGCGGGGAAAGGGTTTCTCACCTGTCGGCGCGGAGGGAGGACCGGGCGAAATCCTCACAGCTGCTTACACCCTAAGGCGTTATGAGCACAATAATTCCCTGAGCCTCCGTCATGTTCCCCTCCGATGCGACGACGCCCGGCGGAGCGAGCGACCGTTCGATGAAGGTTCATTGCAGCGTCTATATCTCACAGCGTCGTCTTCTGCTTTCATCAGCTGCGACGAGGTATCTGAAGGGCGTTTCACTAAAATCCGAGTAAATAAAGCACCACACACCAGAACAGTAATCAAGTACATAATGAACAACAAATTAAAGAATATGAGTACGTCGGAACAGTGGTAGATCTAGACCGTAATCGAGGTGGGGATAAATTTTATTATTAATATTACAGCGCTTTTGTATTTTAATATAATGCATCAATTCATCAAATATATAATTAACAATTCATTAAATAGTGATCAAATTTATTAATTGTTTATAACGACAAATATATATTACGGGATAAAGATACATTTTATCAATTTCAATATTATCTGTTGAACGTTGAGGTCTAATGGGCACTGCATAGGATTGATACAGAGATATGGGTTGGATACGGGGAAATCTCCGTTAGGGACAACTACTATGAACGGTACTCTTGAGGTAGTACCAGCGTAGGTAGAATTAAACCACTAAAATATCTGAAATTGGTATAAATAAACGAGTAACAAGTACATATTGTGATTTCAACTTGAAGAAACGTACCACGCGGGATGGTTAAATGAAATATTTGCGATTCAAATTATGATGTACTACATTGCGTCTTTTGGGGAAAAAACTCATTTTCAAGAAAAGGCCGACCTTTAAATCAAGAAAGTTACGGAAATGTACTTTGATTAATAGTAAATTTTTCCTAGTATTTTTACACCACTTTTATTTATAGGTCACCAGATATTTGAGAAAGAGACTTTTTCCGAAGTAAGGTGCATAAATCACGAAACCGTTGCTCTCGGCCGCCATGCTCTTATGATAATAATAATAAATTTATTGTAAAAAACGCCGTTCAAACTGTGTATGACCACGTGGAGGACAATAAAGTAGTTTACTCTCCGGAAGCAAGCAAGGGACCTTCCCATCAATTCCGATCAAGGGCCCTAAGGCAGAGGCGGATTTTAAAAAAATCAGCAAAAGTTTTTAGATAAGATAAAAGTTAGCTGCGAGTTATAATACTAATAGAATGTCAATGTTTGTAATTTAACGCAAAAAATTTACATGTACAAATTATTACATGTTTACATGTACATGTAAAATATTTACATGTACATGTATTTCAAACTAGTGAAACGAGTTTATGAATATTGTTGTAATATATTTTTTTGTGGGGCTTTAGGGCTCGTTATTGTTGTAATACACTATCCTGTTTTTTAGTATTTATTATTCACATGTTGTTTTAGAAAATAAAGAAAATCCCACCGTAATGTATTAGTTGACTTATAGTTAGTGAAATAAAATAAAAGAGGAACGTTACTGTTGTTTTCATTCTGTCAGTATCTCATGTTGATGTCATTTCTATTATTTAACGTAAATAATGTTGATGTCGCTTTTTGAAATTATCATTGAGTGATTAATGGGGAATTGTGACATTCTGTTAGAAAGTAAAATTATAATTATTTTTGCAATTTTCTTCTTTTTGTTTTGTAAACTGACAACTGTTCCAGATGATAGATAGCTCTGTAGTTGAGCTGAAGTTGATTATTTTTATTATATTTATCAATACTTTTATATTTGACCGAATAATTCATTTACAATCTGTCAATTTATGTATTTTTTGATGGTTTAAAATACTTCTGACTGGAGATATGTAAGTAATAATATCAATGTCCTGTGTGATGCACATTTTCAATTTTTACTTTATTTCACTAAAATCTGCATTATTGATATTTTTATGAATAAGAACTTTGTCTATTGGTGTCGTATATTATTCAGGTTTGTGCTTAATTTTTAATTTACTTGCACGTGTGGTTAATTACCGAATAAAAAAATAATCCCGAATGTTAAAGATTGGTTCAATATATGCTGCAGAAAGTAACAGATTTAAAATTGAGAGTACTTGACAGATTTTACAGAGATTCCTTGGATAATTAGTAATCTCATTTAGTAGTAGTTTACTTATTCATTGCTCCTATCTGTTCTGTAAGATAATTGGAGTCCTTATGAGTCATTGTTTCCTCCTCATATCTCCACATCGTTGATTCAGGACCGTACTTCTTATTACGCTGTGTTACTCGCTGTATGCATAGCAAGTAGCCCTGTGATCTTTTTGTGCCCATTTTGTCATTCCTCTACTTTGAAAAATACCCTGTACTTCCACGTTCTTTTTTCCATCAAACTTATGGAGATAGCTTATCTTTCCTTTTGCCCTGATTATGTCACGATCTACCCTCTCTTTCTCTCATCCCCTCACTTTAATTAAATACATAAGCCCTCTCTTAAACGTTTATCCATACGTCTACTCATCCCTAACCTTAATTCCAGTTCATTAAGTACTTTGTAGCTCCTTCTCTTTCCAACCTTATTTATTATTCCCTGTTTTTCTCCATCCTCCTCGTCTGACACACGCCGATCACGTGTTTCGCTACGGTTTTTTCCCTCATTTATTACTCATTCCAAATTACTACCGTTCCTTCGTTTCTCCCCACTTCCATTTATCTTTCCTCTCTCGTGTACTCGTTGCTCACGTGTGTTCTCCTCCCACGCAATCGATCTACCTGCGTTCGGAAACTCCTCTTCTTCCCTCTCTACCTCTCGACCGCGACTCCTCACCCCACCTCTTCCTGTCCGCAGCGCCACCGACATACTCTCATCTCACCGATAACATTACGCGGCGAACGACCGTAATCACACGGTTTGTTGTTAACGACGGTGTAACTCGCTTCCACGCCACCATCGAATGTTCCTTGTTCACATGTCTGCTACTGGGATATACGTTTCTGAACGCTTTTCTGATTTGCCTCCATATCAACATGTTTTTTAAAGCATGAAAGCTTTCTCGTTTAATAGTTGGGTGAAAATACAGAAGATGTGAATTTCCGAAAATAGTACGATATTTTTGTATTACTGAAGCGTATTTCAAAATTCTGAATAGTTTCCAAGTTAAAGTAAGTTGGAACGCCTGATCGGGCAGAACGATCCCTGGGCATTTGCAAATATTTCACCCAGGGTTGCGTTGATTTAAATCAAATGATTTTAATCATTGATTTAAATCAAGTCTGTTAAAAAATAGATTTAAATCAAGAATGTTTATTTTGTGTTTTACATTTTCGATTAACACATGGTTTTTGAAGTTGCTTAAACTAGAGAATAATGTTTCTTTATAAATATATAAGAGTGTATATATATTTTATACACAATATAATCTTTATAAATTGTAGTAACGATCTTTATCAGATTATATGAATATATAATATGAAAAAAAAACGAAACAATGATATTTTGATTACAAACAAAGGAAATTTTAGAATTTAAAAACTTATATAGAAAAACTAACTTTGAGGATATTTCGGTCCTCAAACAATTTCTTAACTTGACGTGGACCAATGAAAACATCCGTTCGATACTTGCTGATGGGGCACTTGCAGATAAATGTTGCATTATTCTTTTCTCCCCCTGTGGAAGAACGTTTTTCATTTTCTGCATACTCTTCCACCATTCAGCAGCACATACACTAGTCACGATATGTTTATGGTAAAGTGTGCCACTAAATGGTTCTGTTTGAAGTTGGAATTTTAAAATCTTTGTAGAAAAGTCTAATCCCACATCACCTAATTCAGATGTCAAGTATTCAAACGCTGCTTCTCTTTCTTTTTCGTTTAATGTAATAGATTCTTCAATAACTGAGTATTTTGGTGTTAACATATAACTCAGGTAGTGAGAAGAAGTCAAAGTGTGTTCATAACGTTTATGAAATTTTATTCGTTGTTCAATATTAAAAATCGGTGATAATTCACTCTGTACTTCTTTCCAAATGTCCACAGCGCCACCAATTGAACACGTATTTGCTTGAATTCGACTTAAAGCGACAGAAATAGGCTTCAGGACAGCGAGTAGGTCTTGAGCGTTTCTTTTAATTTAAAAAAATTGAAACTAAGTTTCTAATTTCACTACCAATTTTGTCATTATATACTTCACATACCTTCAGCAAAGTATACCAGTTGTCTAAATATATTTCTAAACTGTCACACTTTGAACTCAACCGAATTTCCAAGCTTCGTTGTGTTTACTAAACTGGGCTTTGGCGAAATGATTACTCCTAACATATTTTACAATTTTTTTCGACGCGTTTTGTCAAAGCAGGCATGTCGTATTCTTTTGCAAGTAAATTCAAATAATGTGCTCCGCAACCGTATGCAATCACATCAACATTCAAGCTCGACATATTGGATCTCATCAATTTCATGTTGGCTGCATTGTCTGTCACAATGCTGGCTATATCACATTTATATAGATCAGGGGTGGCTAACCCGCGGTCCCCGAGATTCATCACACTTTTACAAAATATATTTATTTTATAATGGCCAAAGTAGTGAAAACCAATGTATTAAAAAAATAAATTACTTGTGCATCCATATATTAAAAAATTAACTTTCGAAATTATGAGAAAAAATTAACTTTGATTTTAAAATAATATTCTTGCAAATATATGACAGATATTACCTGTTTCACTGCCATGATGCGCACAGTTGATTGTTGATAGCAGAGCAGACTCAGTTTCAAGTGAAAATTTGCTTTTTGGTTTCGTTTTGTGTAATATACCTGTACTTGAACAACGTATTTAAAACAACAACAGCCAGGTAATAACTCCTTTTAAATTAAAAATGACTTTTAATTTAAGAATTAAAAATAGATATTTAATATCTCTCTTATTTTCAGTATGACTGCAAAGAAAAGAAGAATAGTGGACAAAAATAGAAAGTATAGCGAGGAATAGGAAGAAAGATACTTCTTCATAGTTCAAAATACAAAATTATTGTGTTTAATTTGCCGAGAGGTCGTTGCTATATTTAAGGAATATAATGTTAAGAGGCATTACGAAACAAAACATACGGATTATTAGAAGTTCGATAAAGAAGCGAAACAATCGAAACTCAAGGAGTTTAAGTCGCATTTAAAGGCTCAACAAAAAAAAAAACGGACGCTAACCTACAACACCAATTACGATGTGCAAATACCCAAATTGAGATCGATTTGCAAAAGCTAAGTGAAAGAGTGGAGAAACAAATATCGCACTAGTAAAATAAATATTTTTTAATGATTTCATTTTTTTCTTATTTCATTTATATTTATATATTTTTTAAATTTTATTTTTAGTGCTATATATTTCTTTACAATGTGCGTTTAGTATACTTTTTTAATATTATCTATGTTTACATGTAAGAATAATAGTAAACACAATAATAATAACTCATTATGTTTCAATTTTTCACTCCAAAAGATGTCTTTAGTGGGTCTAAATCTAATATGGGGATATATAATTTTATATGCGGCCCTCCGAGTTATGATGCATTTCCAAAGTGGCCCGCAAAATCATTTGGGTTGGTCACCCCTGATATATATTTTTGGGTTTCGTAATTGACTTTGTGACAACTTCTTCCATGTATTCTGAAGTTCTGATGTGTCAACAGAATCGACCAAAAAAGATCTACAAATATTCAAATAAAATACATAGATTTATNAAAAAATCATCATTGTCAGTTTTTTTGTGAAAATACTTTATAAGTAAAATAAGTAACAATAGAAGTATGTAAATATTCTTTTTTGATACATACCTGTTGTCGGTGTATTATTTTCATCGTTGTTTAGATTTTGTTTTAGATAGTGAAGGACAATTTTGTTCTAAATAAATGATGCTTCATTCTCGCAACAATGGCTTGCATTTCTTTTGCGCAATGCTTACATTTATCACGTAGCCATTTACCTTCTGCAACCTCTTCATAATCATTGCAATCCTCGTCTTTTTTTCGACCAGCCATTTCTCGTAATCTTCGACGATTTAATACTGAATTAAACGAATGAAGTCGTATTTTTACTAATGATAACTGGCTTCATCAAATCTTTGAAACATGTTACAGGAAATCAGTATATCCAAAACATGAGAGAAAAAATAACAATACAAAAGTGTAATTGATAATAATGAAATGTTGATTACCGAGAGTAGTCGATAATACCACCGCGGTAATATTGCAACAATGGCAGAAATTAGCTGTCAGGAGGATGTGACGAGGGTGGCGGTTGCGAATGCCGTGCCAATGGGAAATGAAGGTGGTCATGGCCCAGACAGTGGGGTGGCGGGAGGTCAGGGATGACCTTAGACTGCTATGGAATATACCTGTTGGTCTCTGTGATTATGCACGAGGAAAATATCCTATTAAAAATAATATATTAGAAATAATAAAAAGAATATTATGTACCATAATATGAAAATATCCTAGGAAACAAATCGACGAAAGTCTTGACGTGTATTGAATTTAATTTTGTTGTCGTTATTTTCCCGTATTAAGGAACGTATTTGGTCGAAACTGTATTTTGATTGTTTCCCATGTTCTTATCTCACCGATCCGAGAATAACATTTATGAAATTTTGTGTTTTTGAAGTATGTACGTTTGCAAACCCGACAATTTGGGAAACTTTTAACACATGTCAATAGTTTGCATACATAACACATCCGGACTGATATCCTTTTCCACTCCCCTAAAACGCTGTTTCTTAGACGAGCTGATCTCGTTGCTTGTACCTCACCCCCTTCAAGCTAAAGAAGAAGAAAAGAGAAGAAACTTCCCAAAATTGCATCTTTGAGAACAATGACAATGACGCCTATAACAATTTAGTATAGAAATGTTTTTGTAATGAATATCATTTTCGTTTTAAGTGGAGTAACTTATCTACCCCTTTCTTAGTCAACGAATTACGCAGATTCGTTTTCTTATTTTATTTATTAAATCAAACCAACATTGCTTCACGAGGACATGTTAGTCACAATTTGAAAAATAACGTAATATAAGTTATTAATTATAATTATGGAATATGCAATACAGCTTTGCCGTAGTCAATAGAATATTCAAGTTACGAAATTTTCAAATATATATCGCAAGTGATTGCACCATAATTTATTTCATATTTGTACAAATTTTCACAGGAACATTATTGGAACCAAAATAGGTAATTTGGTAAATAATGTAATTGAGATAAACAAATTAAAACAGCTCTTCGTATTGGCAATATTATAACAAACAGAACTGAAATGGCAAACATTGTTAAATATCGTTCATTTGGTAGAATAATCAAGTGCTGTACGTATAAAACACGACTAGAATGTACTTATTCTTGAACTAATACCATCACGTCTTTCTTGTTTGAGAATATGCGATTTTTCAAATTTCATTTTATGTTGCGAATTTACGTAAAATTCTTTTGCATTCTCTTTCTTTACAAAGTTCATATCAGAAATTTAAGTCTTAGCGTCTTTCTGATTACATAGGCAGACAAAAAGAAAAAAGTCAAAACCCAGAAGGTAGACCCTACTACCCCAATGTATTTTGGGGCGCTGATACCGATCATGACTATATAAAAAAAATTATCCAATTTTCCCTTAGAGCCCTCTAAAGCCCCCAGGGGGGTTGAAATTTCGTTCATGAAAATTTAAAATATATGTATATTCTCAGGAATTATAGTGAGTTGAAACCGATTATAACGCTAAAACCGATTTCAACTACCCAACCACTCCTTAACACCCCTTGCAACCACCATTAGGAGTTGAAATTTTGCTTTTTCTGAAAATTTAAAATGTGTGTATATTTTCGGATATTTTGGTGCGCTGAAACTGAATATGACGATAGAAAATGATTCCGATTACCCGCTAGCACCCCTTACGATCCTCAGAGAATGGGAATTGAACTTAATACTCGTTATGAAAATTGAAAATGTATGCATATTATGAAATCATTTTTATCGTCATATTCAGCTTCAGCGCACCAAAATAACAGAAATCATACACACATTTTAAATTTTCAGAAGAAGCGAAATTTCAAATCAGTTTTAATCGGTTATTTATATTCGGTTTCAGCTCACCAAAATACCTGAGAATATACATACATTTTAAATTTTCATTTAGAACGAAATCTGAACCCCCCTGGGGGCTGTAGGGGGTGCTAAGCTAAATTGGATAATTAAATTTTCTTATAGTCATAATCGGTTTCAGGCGCCCCAAAATACATAGGGGTAGTAGGGTCTACCTTCTGGGTTTTGACTTTTTTTNGTATAGGTATTGCTGCTTTTTCGTAATCAGTGGTGGATGTAACATAAAAGGATCCAAGTGTCAAAGCTCTTTAGGAACCCTTCTCGTAATAAATGAAATCGTTGATCGTGATAATATCTGTACTTAATGTAGCGGAAATATTGGGAAAAGGGGAAAATATGATTTATTTTTAGAAGTTACATATACTGAATATAATTTAATAAGACGTACTTTTTATTAACAAAATACACAATATAAGAATTAGTTTTGAGGACCTTGAATTCATTTGGTACAAGGTGCCCTGGAATACTGATCTGTACACAATTCGATAGATTCGGTAATCGTTAAATCGTTGGTTTTTCGATTTTATCGACGGTACCGAGAAATGCTATTCTTTGTCGAAGGCTAGCAATCGTTATAATCGGTAAGATCGTTCTAGTCGATAAAATTTAACAGACACGTTCACTGTGGCCGATAAGTCCATCGAACACGCTCGTTTCCTGTGTTTTGCGATTTTCTTGTTGTGTGTTATCACATCTGTGTGCAATTTCGCTCGTGTTTAAGATGACTGAAGTGTTGCTCAGTACATTCGTACTTTGGTTTCCTTTGTGTACTTCGGGAAGATGCCAATCGGATTGTAGCATTAACTATCGTAAGTACTTAGTATTAGTTAATACGTGTGTTTTTACCTTTCTCGTACGATGAATTATGCTCATGGTATAATTTCGAGGTGATCAATGACCAATGTATTTAGTATCAATTATTACATATCGTATAGAAATAATTAGGCACACGTAAGTATTTAGCCTCTATCATGTACATTGTGTTAAGTTAAATTAGATTCCATAATTTTTGAGTCATATTAATCTATCAACGGAGTATAAAACCTGCTGTTCTGTTCATTACATTATTTGTCTCCTAGGAATTATGACATTGGAATATTTGGCGCTCGATTCTATGTATTTGCAACATCGCGCAGAAAGGTTGGAAAGAAAGGCCGAAAGAAGGGAGTGGAGTGACTTGCTTGACCCGTTTGAATTGAACAATGATGTGTTTATAAATTTATTTCATGTGAGCCCTGACATCGCCCTTGAAATTGTTGAAGAGTTGGCACCTTATCTTGAGAGGCAACGTTCTGTGGAGCACCAGGTAATAAGCAATTATGGAATTGTTACAAAATTACAACCAGTGTAATGTTGTACTGAAGCTCATTCATTGTTTTAATTTACAATTTGCTCACCGTTTACCATGGGCACAATGAAAGAAACTAATTAATCAGTATGTGATCTTTTTATTACTGATAAAAGTGCGGGTTAAAGATGTTGGGTTTTATAAGAGAAACTTCTTTCTTACATATTTCCTTATTTCCATGGAATTTAAAAATATGAATATTTTTTGTATGTCTTAACAGCTCGTATATTTTATGCAAAGGACTCATTCCAGGATGATGTGGGTGAGCAATGGGATCTTGCTCTCAGTCAGCCCTCAGTAAGGGGCAATGACTGAGGTTTTTAATGCAAATCTTGTGCGGAAGTGGGTCAAGTTTCCCATGACCCCTGCGGAAAGATATTTTGCTAAATGCAAATTCTAAAACGCTCCTCAGCAATTTCAAAATAAAATAGGTCCACTTATGTGCACATAATAGCTCCCCAAGAGCACAAAGAAGCATTTGCGAATCATTGGGGAGATCATTGTATTAATGTGCAAAGTGCAAGCAAGTCTGTTTGTTTGTGTATTAAAGTTCTTAAAGGTTTAGTATAAAATCAACATTTTAATTTCCAGATTTGTGACTCAGATACAAAAACTCTGAACATTAACGCGAGAAATGCCGGAGCTCGTAATAATTATTTCATATGGAAGAACTCAGCGGCACGTCAGGTCGTGGAACGGTGGTTCAGGAAAGGAGGGATCATCGGTAATGTTTTTTGTAATTTCTAAGAGCTAAACTATTGGATGTATATTTTTGACTAGACATTTAAAGCGAAGTTTCTTTTTTAAATGAGAATATTATTTCTTGATTTGTCTAGCTGATGATGGATATTTTGTTGAGCCATTGCTGATGACGCCCCTGAAACACGAGCAAGCTGGAATTTCTCGTTTCAGATACAACAAAGCACTCTGCAAAGCACGAATTGTAATAGAGCGATGTTTTGCCATTTTTAAATCCGAATTCGGGTGCCTGTCTGCACACAGATCGCTCATGTACATTCCTGCAATGGCGGGGAAAATAGTAAATGTTTGTGCAGCTCTACACAATATGAGACAGGAAAATAAATTCTGTAATTTTTTAGAAGTAGATGTGGATGTTCATCACCATGTTTCTAATGACATAGTTATGTTATCCTCCCAAAGATCTGTTGTTCAAAGAATTCAGCAAAGATTTATAGAAACACTCTTTATATGAAATTTTAAAAAAATTAAGAAAAATCTGCACAGCTACTTATTTATTCATTTGTTTTAAAATTTCTGCACGTATTTCTGAACTGCACGTATACCTTGCCAAAGACTTCAAGCATTTTCTCCTCGTTTTCTATTCTTCTTCTTTCATTTTCTGCCTGAAGCAGCGCTGCCTCTGCTTGCATTTTAGCAGCTTCAGACTGCTTCTCTGTAGCATCTGTAAAGCATTACAAAAATTTTGGTACAGCTTGATTCTCAGTCTTAAGTATTATTATTATTATTATTATTATTATTACATTTCGGGTATTGTATTGAAAATAGTTATAGAGAAATGACTAACTTGAGCGTTCACTAAAGAGTACTTAAATTGAAATACAACAAGAAATTTATTAATGGTAAGATTCAATCAATTGTTCATCAACTGTCAATATTTGGTGATATGATGCAATGTATCTTATGCTTCCAAACCATCCAATGAAAGAGAGACTTTCATGTACTCGTATATCTACAAAGTTTGTTTTTCATAAGATGATCTCAAAATTTGTATTATTCTTAATATTCATTATATTAGTGCTTTTATAATGATTATCATTCTGGTTCTTGTGCATCTTGATAGTTCATGAAGATTGGTTTGTTATATCTAGAATAGAGGAAAATTACTAACTGCTTGGCCTGAGTTCGCCTCTCGCACAGATGAGTGAAATTTTGGCGTGCTGTCTGTAACTGCACTCCAATCCTTTCCCTTCTGGGGGTGCTTCATAATCCTGTAACGATAAGATCACATCTGTGAGCAGGAAGAGAAATAACCTGGTAGCATTACTGAGCAAAACATTTTCATACTCGGTCTCCTTGCTTCTTGGGCTATGGGAGTGGTAACAAATTCTTGTTCCACTGCTTCAATGTTTCCCACTTCATTCCACCATCTAAATGGTCACGTCAGCTCTCTCTGAAAATACAACAAATACATTTTCCAAATGTCAAAAAGGGAATAACATAATTTATGTAAATAAATACCACTCAAATACCACTGTGATGTTCCACTTCAACACTGTGAGGGAAAACCTCCAATTCCTGCACATACACAAACTCACCCGCACACAACTTTTTCTGTGCATCCTGCAATCAAGAACAAGAGATTTTTTTAATCTAACGATGATTAATTTATTTTTCAAGAAATGTTACTCACAGATTGCTCGGGAAGTGTGTCGAAAACATCACTGCCTTCAATTTATGTATGCCCCGTTATGGAGCATACAATATTTTCCTGAGGAGTCAATTGTGTAACTGTAACACCTCTATTCCCAGTTTTATTTTTATTTTTTTGCGCCTTAAAGTCTTGCTTGTGGCCTTTGATTTAATGTCCCTCCCTGCAATCACATAGAATGCTATTATAAATTTCACTCTTCATTTATCAATAATATTTTAAAAACTCACACATCATTATCTTACACTATATCAAAACCATAGTAATGTGTATAAAAACTAATCATACAATATGTTAATTATTCAATGCTGTAACAAGGGACAACTTATAAAATGAATAACTATGAATGCTTACTGTTTCCCACTGTTTGGGAGTTTTGTAGTGTCCCAATGGATTTAGAATATTACTACCCGGGTCCTCCTGCCATCATAACCTAATTGAGATCCAGCTGCAAAAGCTGGGTGCTCAACCATGTACTTAAGGAGCCCATCTTGTTGGGTCTTGTTAATTCTAGACCCTCTAGGCTTCTTCACTCTGCAACTAGAATTGTCACTTCATCAGCATATGCAATGAATGAATGAATTAATATAATTATTTATTCATCATAATCAGCACATCCTTCTCCACAATGTGATTTTTATACTCTCTTCCCGTACTTATTTTGTGTTATAATAAAAATTTCCATTCCAAAAATCTAAACTTTACGAGAATATTTTTGAATTAACTTGAAATTAATGAACTACCATGTAAAGTATAAAATATTGCTTATAATTATATTCTATAATTAATTCTCATTACAATTTTAAATAAATTGGGAAGAAAGTGGATTATATGAACAAGTATTAACAATAAAATAAAGAAGAGAGAGAATTTCCAAAAATCTGTTTAGCCTTATTTCCTTGTTGGTAACAAGGTTTAATATTTACTATGTATTTTAATATACATATAACACACAAGTAAATAAATTGAACTATCAGTGAGTCATAGTTTACTCACCTTTGGATGAAGCCATTCTTTAAATAATCCTAAATCAAATCAAGAAAATTATTAATTTAACATAATACCACCAAATCTGCATTCACCTCAATCAAAAATTATGAATATGGATGGAACAAACAGAAACGTAAGACACCACACGTGATAAACGCAGTAGTACATTAATTTAAGACAAATTAAGTAATTATAAAGCACAAGTGAATAATATAATGTATTGTCAATAAAGTATGTAGTAGTAATTAAAAAATAGGTCGTTGGAGCATACTAAATCGTAAAACTAAAGTGAAAATACATACAAAGCTCGTGCGCTGTTGAGAAAGACGAATATCAAAATGATGTGGTATTTTCGATTCTTCTTAATTTCGACCCTCATTTTCCTTGTTCAAACTTCAAAGAGAATATATATTTCTCGACCGCTGATTGGGTGAAAACGTATAGCCTCACAACAGGGTGCTTGTCAACGTTTATCGAAATGCTGACGTCACGTTGTATTCGTTTGCCTTACCTTACCTGTGTACAGAATTGACACGGGATTACCTACGCGATAGCGCAGCCATGAGACCGGCCTATCGAAGCGCTTACCGAATTTATCGAATGCGTGTACAGAATAGCGCTCCTGGTGTTCAAAGGAAACCCGTTAAATCGGTTAGTGTTCGTTGGAGTAAAGAAATCCCAAGTGACAACTGTTGCGAATGTTAACGGATTCCATTCTTCCGTATTCGGTGCTCCGGAGCAGACTGCGGTAGTGAATGTGCAGCTGAATAACAGGAAATCGAAACGGCCTCCCGCGTACGTATCCTAGCGGTGTGTGCGGCTTTGAGATTCTGGATTTAGTAACGATGAGGCAATACTCGAGGAAGATGATCTGCCCACAGCGCTCGATGTATATCTTCATCCTAACGGTGGTGGACACGCTTCGATTTCCAAGTGGCGAAAGATAAGGTACATTTCGAAAATAGGTCAGGACAGAAGGAGAGAGGAAAATAAACCGGTTTTCTCAATACGTCATCTGGAAACGTTGTGAATATTCAATGAGTTTTTGTGGGAATTATGGCGAATGTATGCATTTGTGTGTCGTAGAACCTAATCGATTTGAGGATAATAAAATCAATGATGGCGAGACAGATAACAAATCCAAACTCTAAAGAAAATGAATGGAACGTCAAACGCAAACGTGGCGAGCGAGATAAATGAATATCCGTGGGTTTTCTCTATCTGCTGTTTCGTAAAAAATACACGTGAGATAAAAAAAATAATATAGAGGTATAAAGAATATCGGCAGGTATCGATGGGAATTGCTCAGTTTCATCTGATTTACTGAATTTTTTTCTGCCGTTAGTAACGAGACAGGAAATATATCCTGTTAATTTAGTTTATTGATTTAAGTTTGTTGATTTCAATTTGTGTTTGGATTTAAAAAATTATGCTAGGATACATTTACCTTATTAAAATAAGACATTAAAATTTATATTAGTACACGACGGTATTATATATTTTTATGGAGTATAAATTACAGATTTAATCTAAGTCAAGTTCACAACTTCCAAGTCTTGGAAATGGAATTGAACAAGTAAATCCCACTTCTCCTTTGTAATGCGTGAAATCGCGACTAACGATCTAAAGTCTTTCCATTTCGTAATTTTTCTCGCATGTATATTATCTATACGCGCCCTTTTCTTTTTTTGTCGAAGTACTCAGTGGAGTTGGTTGAGCGGAGGAACTCTAATTCACAATGTTAACCTTACACCAAATAAACCCAATCTGGTTTATGTTGGTTACTTGGTTGCGCAGAGAAGTGAAAAGACATATTTTCCTTCCCCACTTCCGGTGTAGTTTCCCTATTTGAAAAAAAAACGTAATGAGGAACCTAAACCGGATCTTAAACGGAACCAAGAACCGATTTTTAAAGTCTTCATTAGTTAAAGATTTAAAAGGGTTTTCCTCAGTTGCGCAGACTTCGGAGGTTTCCTCAATTGCATAGAAAACCGATATTCTCTGAGATACAGATTCTTAAAATCGAGTATCTCAAATATCTACCAGTCTTGCATATACTTTACGCAATAATGTATTTAAATATTTACACCACGATGTTTACCCGCGATATTTACACAATTTTAACAATAATAAACGTTTCGATCACAGGCTCGAACTCTGTACGGCAATGAACGAATAAAGATCACACATGTCTTCTACAGCACCATAAAATAGTGTAAATCAATGTTTTTATTGTAAAAAGGTATAATTGTATTCGCTTTATTCTGCAACTGGGTAAGTACGCGAAAACCGGGCTTAAGAGCTACCAGCATTGGAGCCGCCTGTGGTCACTTATCTCCTGTAGGGGGATGTGACCCAGGTTCACCATATCAGGTCAGGTGGAGGTTGCGTACGGACTTGGGAGTCGAGGCGGGTGGTGCCGTGGATAGCACACCTGCGGCCAGAACAGATCCCGGGTTCGAGTCCGTCGCAATTTTCACCTGACTGTTGACGTTGCAATCACTCATTCACGAGTAGGTAGTCGGAAGTTGAGAGTTATAAAAAAATGAAAGCTTTACTTTAATCACTATTTTAGAAATATTTAAGTTAAGAACTTTAAATGAAATTATCAGAAAATAACATTGAAAATATTTCTGATAATATTTTTTGATCCGGTCCGGACCTTGCTTAGAACAAACAGTAACTGTGTTCAGATGCCAATAAATCATGTGGTAAGAAAATACTCCTCCCTCATACAACTTCAGTAAACCACATAAAACTGGACACGAACTAAAAAAAAATAATCGTCTGCAACTACGCGGAGATCCAAAATGAAAACCGCAGCCCAGCGTACACCTTGCATAGCGCAGTACACGCCCCGGATAACCGCGTGACCTTTGAACTTTGCCAAAGCGAAACCGTGGCTTCCGCAGGTCACTCAGTCTTCCGTGTTGTGTGCGGTTAACTCGGTCGCTGCCGTTCAGCGCTCGCCTCTCCGCGCGGACGTTGATGGAAACGTGTTGCACGATGAATTTTCGCTGTTTAACCCCCCCACCCCCCCAAAAAAACACGTCTCCTCCGACTCCTCCCCCGCTGCAGAGAAGCCATGACTTATGGTATCTACACCCCCAGCCGGTTTATCTCGAAGAGACAACTCATTTGTAATGTCTGCTTTTAGGCGACGTGGAAATTGCGATTACCTGCTTTACACCAGCGATGGGACCGACTTTGATACTAAATAATCAACTGTGCAGACGGTATTATAAACTTGTTCCATCCATTAACTGTTCGCGTTTATCATTCTTTTCTGTAATTAAAGAGAATTACGCAATTTGTGAGAGCCTCACTTGTCATTATTCATAATGTATTCTTCTCTTACGGAGGAAAAGAGTTTCAGCAACAACTTTTCCGCTTGAGTTCCACATCTTTTCCTCTTTTCTGTCTTCTGTCCTTCCGTGCTCTAATAATTTCTTCGTTTCTCCGCAAATTTTTCTTTGATTTGAAAAATAGATTTGAAACTGACGTTTTGCTCACCCATACAAATTCTGGTTCAATTTCTTGCATTCGTGACAACTCAAGATCTCTCCTTCACAGTGGTGGATCTATGGTGAGGGGGCTAAGGGGGCTATAGCCTCCCCCCCCCCCCATCGGACCTGAACTCTTAACAGATAAAATTGAAGTGGATAAATGGCAAACCTTTAAAAGTGTTAACTGATTAATAATTGTTATTAATATAATTTTTATTGTTATTAATAATACCAGATTGTTAATTATTTATTTGATGCATTTTATTTATAAGTAATATTAATAAAATTTGTGCTGTGAAACCTTAATTTTTAAACAAAAATGCTTCCCGGTTATCCCTTCCCCCTTGATCACGGTCTAGATCCGCCACTCCTTCCTTTCCAATACTTTCACTCAAACCATGTGTGTTTAGATGAGAGCTGGACTGACCTTATGGTCTGATTATCAAGTTGAAATGTTGAAAAGTGAATAAAAATAAATGGTATTATTTATTTCAGTATATAATTTTTTCGGTGTTCCCTAGCATAAGGTGTTTTCATTTTTCGTAACAACATGAGTTACTTCGCAGCTTTTCCACAACTCTCTAAATTTTATTTATTAACTCCCCGCTCCCTTTGTGCCGCGTCACCGCACGCCATTACCATCATGATCCTTCCATTCTCCTCAAGATTCCTCCCCTACGTTCGGCGATTCGTCTGCCGCCCTCCTGATGCAGTCATCCGCGTCATATTTTCTCCGCGCACCTTTCAACTCCTATCTACTCCTTTTCCGGAGCCGGAATCCCCTTCGGCGTGGTTCTCTTTCCTTGCGCCGCACGGTTTGCTCGTTCCTCCTCTTCGTCCCCCTACGTCGCTTAGGACTCAACGACGAGCGCCGGCGCCCTTCTATTGTGTCGACGTCGGTGACGGATGTGCCGTCAATGCCACCCTCGCCCCCGTGCCGCTGCACCCGCCACCACCTCCGCGACAAAGCCACGGCGCCGACAAAGCGCTCAGTACGCAACTCTTGCCGTCAGTGTCAGCCGTTGGTATCCGCTTTTTTCGCTGTTTGTCTCTCGAGAGACACGTGTGGCGGATTTCAGTACTACCCTCGTTATATGCGGGCACCCTTTGTTTCATGGTCAGACGTCTGTGCGGACGAATCGTGATTCAATGCTCCTATAGGAAGCCTGTGTTGATGTCTCTGTGTCTCGGAGTGGACCTTTCACGCCTCTGAAACGTTTCAGTAGTGACTAAAGTGTCGACGCTCTATCTTTAAGAGCGAGCTGACTGCTATGAGCCGCGCGACATAACTCGCCTGGCAGCTACAAGCCTGTCTGCAAACTATGGTTGGGTCTGCTAATGGGGTGAACTTTCCACGAAAACGGCATTGCCCTTCGTCGTACTTCGGTGGTCGGTGGGGAAATCTGGAAGATGTTCACCGGATTAGTAGACCCTTCGCTCTTTTGCCCTTTTTTCGGTCAAAATAAGCTTCATTTCGTACATCTAGATTGCATGTGGACCAATTCTTTACAAGTACAGATTAAAATATCTGTAATTTTTTAAAATAGTTTCAATGGTTTTAGCAAAGTACCTCTTCTTCCCCTCTTATAATGTTGTATTTGTAAATGGGAAATGGAGCGTGCTATTGAAGTTTATCTACATGGCGCGATAGGAGGTAGGAGTTGGGTGTAATTGTTAGGTGGGCCGCTCAGCTAGAATTACCAACAACTTGGCCTATGTGGAGGGGTTAGTAGAAGTAGTTAGTAATAGTAAGAGTTATTGATACTAGGAAGAGCTGGATAGAGGAAGGAAGGTTTGCTTTTCAGTAGTCACAGCTATATGAACCGGGACAATGCGAAAAGCTACAAATTTTCTGGCCCCATCGGGAATCGAACCCGGAATGACTTGGTGATGAGCGACAACACTACCACCTGCGCCACCGGTGGGACTCTTCTCCTCTTGCCCAAAGGCACAAAGGCAAAGTCATGCACTCAGGTAAAGTGTCAACACTGTATGTGGAGTATTCATTTGGGGGAGGAGATCGTGCTATATCTCATAGTATCTCCCTTTCTTGCTTTGAACCTTAACTGAGACGTTGCGGTTTAGATCCTGTTGTTGTAAAAGAGTTTAAAGATTCAAAATAATATTGATCCAGAATCTGAAACTCGAGCTACCTTGTTTTAAATATTCTATTGCAGATGTGAATGCATATTCCACATGAGATAGAAATTTTAATACAGTCAAATTTTATTCGATTGAAAATTAAATATTAAGTATAGTGCACTCTCTGAGGAAAAAAAAAATTGGTACTCATAGAATTTAATATCAATATATTTACCCTTAAAACATTGTCTCCCGTTCTAAGAAAGATGTATTAAAATTTGTTTTAATTTAATATCTATTCTTGGAGTAACTAAACTGTCATTTCTATCAATGGCAATGTCAGAGTTGGGTCGCTATCAATAACATTGTTTTGATTCTGCGGAATGAAATCCCAACATATTTTTGCTGTGTCGCATTTGGATATAAGCTACCCTTGCCAAAAAAGTTTGATTTTTTATAAATGATGTATCGCGAAATACTCGAAAATATGTTTCCAATAAAGTTTATTGCTTTCTCTCGATAAACGAATCTCGCACTCTTTCGTCTTCTGCGTACCCTGATAAGGGAACGTATTGACATTCTGTCAATACTCTTCAGTTAAACGCCATTCCAATTTCACCCTTCACTTCATTTCTCTGTTTCCAATATTCTCAGTCAGTGAAAAAGAGCCCATTTGATCCTTCGGAATTACCTTATTCACAAAAAGATTGGGTAATCTCCCATTTGCTTCCATTAAAGGAGGGTACTGCGTCAAATCCTTAGGATAGGTCGATCCCTGTAGCATCCTCCTCTGTCATCATCTTCCCTTCAACGAAAAGATCGTTTCCTGAGTCTTGTCTCTCTTTCCCCGTGCGTCTCAGGTGTGAGATATGCGTCGTATTTGAAAAGCCTGCCTGTCGCTGACTGTTTCCGTAGACGCGTAGAGCGAGCCTGGATTGACGAGTTATCTGCGTCATCGTATGAAGGCGTCAAGTCAAAATATGAGATAACAAGTGAGTTCCTTTGTTTCGTTGACTTCCTTCCGTCATTCTTCCTTCATTACTACGGAATCTGACATAACTTTTAAAGCATTCGCACCTTCTTACAATAAAAATTCTTATAAACAATAAAAATTATTTATAAAAATTATTAATATAGCATTACTAATTTTATTAATATGGTGTTTTAATAACAATTATATTATTATTAAAACAATATCAATGATAATTTATAACAATTAATAATCTGGTAACACTTTTTACAGAGTTTATCAATTTCAATTTTACCTATTAAGATTTTATCAGGTGCAATGGCGGGAGGGGGTGCTATAGCCCTGTCTCTTATACACATCTAGATGTGTATAAGAGACAGGTTGCGCAGAGAAGTGAAAAGACATATTTTCCTTCCCCACTTCCGGTGTAGTTTCCCTATNTCACTGGAAACTTTTATTGTAAGCATAGTTTTAAAAATATTAAACTATTTTATTTTATGTTTCTATGTACCATAAAGGGTTCAAAAGATGAAATTCAATTTTCATCATATATCCTGCATTGTAATGTTTCTTCCTAGGTCATTAATTGTTCGTCGTTGCTGGAGATAAATAGACGTTAGTTTCATTTCATATAGTTTTATAAGAATCTGTTTTACCGAAGTCGTTGTTGACCTGGTTGTCTGACCCAGTTAAACATTTTAACAAAGGCATTTTGCTTTTGAAACGTCATGGACATTTAGGTTAGGTTAGGTTAGGTCAGGGCGGAACTGGTACTCGATACGAATTTTTATTCGTTCTCAAGACAGACGAAAAACTACTTAACCTTAGAAAAATGCATGATCAAAAATTCTCTAGAGGAAAATATTTATCTTCTGGAAGCTATTGTTTGGTGATATTTCATTTGAAGGATGTTCTGAATCATAAAAGAATGTTCTCTCCAACCTAGGTGAGATTTAAACTGTGAATTTATTCAGATATGTTACATAGTTGAGGATTACACGTTCACGAGTAATTTGACATTGGTATGATTCATGTATACACACAAATACGTATTACGGAAGTTACGTGTGTTGAATCCTTTTTTACGTAACTGGTAAGTCTTCGTCGAACCTGATCCATTTCAATACGCCCATAATTTTTTTAAAATATTCTTAATTATATATGTTTTCCTTTCTTATGAATTGCTCCTTGGTATTCCTCGGACAAGCGAGGGTGATCCTTGCATGATCTCGTGTCTAATGGATTGGGCATTCTCCTTCCAGACGAAGAACCAAGTGTACGAGGGATAGAGAATTTGCATACAATACCATCCGTGCTCCTCTCTCGGACACGATGCAATTTCTCCTGAGTTGAATTCATCAAAATCCTCTTCTCTGGTAGTTACCACTGAAGCACAATATGAATTCGGACCGTAGTAGTCGAAGTTATCCTGAGTTGAGAACTTCTCTTCCCAACAACATTTCAATCGCATAATTCTTGTCAGCACTTCACCCTGTCACCGCATGAATTACTTCAACCCAAAGCAGACGGAATGAATGGACTAGAGTCCTAAATGAGAAGAGGAGCGCCAGCGGCGGAAAAATAAAGCGAATGTACACTTTCGGTGAGAGGAAAAGCGGGAGTACTTTTCTAAAACAAATTGAAACGCTATCGAAAATAAAAATAACAGATATCTTAGTTCGTATTTGTTTAGGAAGTGGACCTCATGAAAGCTGTATGTACGAAATTAAGTTTATTGTTTTCTGCATTGCCCGTTAAGTGGGCAAAACACACGGAAATGTCTGTAGTGTGACTAGTAGCAGTTGGCGAAGATATCGTGTCGGCAGTTGAACACGTGGGTGTAGATCACGTGAATAACGTTTTCCCATTGGGCATCTTTGGAGCTCAACTGGCTTCTCTTCCCTTTTTTCGAATCTACTAAAAATAGTCCGGAGCTTAGCGAGAGCGCTCATTGGACAAGAACTTTCAACAGATAAAGACATACTTGGCTACGTTAAACAATTACTAAATTTGGTAATAATTACTATTTAATATGACTAATTGGTTATTATCTGATGAGTTGATACATTTTATATAAAAGATAATGTGTATAAAATTGTGTGTTAAAACCATGATTTTCAAACAGAAATGATCCCCAGATCCCTCCCCGGTTACCTCCCCTCCCCTTGACTACTGTCTAAGATCCACCAGTTGCGAGCACACGCTTCACAAGCAGTGGGGTATGAGAAATTACTCATTCAGATACCCCGTACGTCGCTGGCTGTTCTCCTTTTCTTAAGACCTCTGGGATTGACGAGTTATCGAGGCGACTTCGAGGGACGCCTAGGGTGATAGGGTGCGGAAGTGCTCGGCGCCCCCGGCGCGGTGGGTGGCTGAGCCTAGAGGCTCAACGCGAGGCCCACAACGGCGTTGTTCGCTGAAATCGGGGATTAATCGGTGCTGCCGGCGACGTAGGTTGAAGGTGGTGGAGACTGTGTAGGTGGGGTGGGACGGTGGAGAGAAGGGGTTAGCGCTAGCGCCACTCAGACTAATGGCACAAGCCATCCAAACCACCAGGATGTTTCACTAACGAGAGTGACTGGCTGGATGGCTCCCTGCAGGTGAGGAGTTTCGAATAATGTTGTGATTGCAGATACCCATAATTTGCGAACAATGTGGATGGGATTAACGAGAAACGTTGAAGTTCAGATGTTACGTCACTGAATTTTGTTTGACGTTGAAGTTCGGTTTTATTAGCAAAGGAAATTTTTGAACACTTCTCAACCCCTCTCACGTTTGGAAAAATTGTACACGTTGGCTTCGTTAATGTAATATATTCCGTTGGTTTTATTTACATCTCTTCAATACGGTCAGTCGTAGTAAAGAATGAAAGTTGTGATTACTATCGCAGCATTTACATATGTTTTGAATTTTTGTATCCTGCAAGAAATATATATATATATATATATATATATANAAATATTATTTGTTTCTAACTATTTGTAAATAATTATTCCAGTTCAATGAAATATTATTCGAAGTGATGGTTACTTTCATGGTCGTTTTCAGTGTCGTAGCATCGTTCCAATCGAAAAAATAACAATGGATGTTTTGATTATCCTTTACCCATATATCTTGGAAAACTTCTCGTTCATATCTTGAGTTGGCAATTTCATATCTCATCGCACAATAAAAAAATTGCCTCGGCAATGGTCTGAATTTTTCACACGCGTTTAATTGAGACGGAGAATTGTGACAATTTTACATTACTTGCGTTGCCAGAAGATGAAGTTGGATGAAGAACGCGTAGAGAATGGTTTGAAACTTTCATTTCTGAATGGAACCCCGTGGAACAAAAATCCATTCCTCCCTACACGAAGTTTTAAAATGATAAAATTATTTTATCAAAAGCACTCTTCCACCGCAAACAAATTCATTCGGTTTATAGATTTAGAAAGGCTGAAAATGTAAACGATACTTTTGTTTTCTTCATGAATAATAATTGCTATAATGCCATTTCAATCTAAACTGCACATTTCAATAATGATTTATTCATAACAGGGGGAGGCATTTTTCTCTTCGGCTTTGCATCAAAATGCGTTATAACGTCGACGCCAAATGTGAGAAAAGTCGACGACCCCTGAGGACTGTCAGAGCCTGAACCGTGCAGCGTGTCCTAAAACAGAATCCCTGTCTACATTCTACTCTGGGCATGCCAAACTGAGGGTCTCTCGAGGACCATATCTGGCCCTGGCCCCGGAGGGTCGGGAAGGTCGCATACGACACATAATGAAATGTAAATAATTTACGCATGCAGTTATACAATTAAAAATATTATGTATTTAAATACATCAAATTCCTATTTATGATAGTACACGGACAATTACAAAATGTTATTAAATATGATAACAAGAGATGCTTACACTTAAATGAAAAATTAATATCATACAAAATTTGTAAAATCCATCGATCGTCATACATCATTTGCATGATTCTAATTCTGATCGGATGGCAGTGATGTATAGCTAAAACGATAAAAATGAGTTCAAAAATAAAATTTCGAACCGTGGATCTCGTGGATTCATGTTACGCTACCTGGGAGGCAATTTATGATAGTACACGGACAATTACAAAATGTTATATGATTAATCTATATTTTTATTATTTAAACTTAGAGGTATAAAATGTGTATACAAATGGTTTAGCAGCCTGCAGGTGTGCTTGCTATGAGCCGCATGCGGCTTGCGGACCACCAGTTCGACACGCCTGGTCTGCGTAGTATGTGCCTCGGGCGTTCAGTTCCTCCTTCTCGCTCTCCATCTCCCATGTGTCTTCCTTCCGAAGAGGTTGTTATCTCCAAAACGTCTGTCTTGCCGTAATCTCGAGTTCTTGTTCTGGTATACACCGTGAGTTTCGTCCTCTTTACACACTTATTCGGTGACTGTCTTCCTTACGTTATCTTCTTTTTCTTTTCATATGTTTCTTGGTGTCAGCTTTGGGTATCACGTAATATTGTGAGTTTTGGAAGTCTAATTACTGGCTTCCTGGAGCGTATATCAGAATCATCTACAACGATAATGGAGTGGTGGAATTTGTTTATTAATAACAGTCAGAATTTCACCATTTCCACATAATAATAATTAACACACACACTCATATAACGTCACCATACTATGTGTATCTTAAATCACCTATGTTCTTTTTTCGCTTGGCGTTGTAACCGTGTATATATATA
>NNCF01126795.1:357801-375489 GCA_002313205.1 Laupala kohalensis
TATATATATGGCATAGTTACAAAACAAAGTATTGTTTCCTACTATGTCAGAAAAATTCCCTCAAACTTCAGTCAAATACTTACTAATATTATACGTGTAGTCCATGAAGAATTTTTCTTTTTGCTCTCCAAATCTGACGTGACTTAGTAGTTCATTATATCGATTCCCTAATATTAAAGCGAGCTCACGTTATTCTCCATAGATCTGTAGTGCATGGCAGTCAGAGGTGCCGGGTCACAACCGCACCCCACGGAACATTACACGAACTGTTGTATTGTTAGACGGAGAGTCCTACCTGCTTCACTCGTATTTTCACTCGTAGTGGGACAGATAGGGGCTGAAATTTGTAGCATTGCGAGATTTCTCTACTGTAATTATTAATTAATAATTAATTTCAATTTGCCACAATACATCTAGCTTTATCTATTATTTACAAGTTCCTGTTTCTATATTACTGGGAACAATTATTGGTAAATAAATAAATAAATTTATTTTCAAAAATGCAGTTGCGTATGCCCACGTGGAGGACAATAAACTAACTTACACTTCGGAAGCAAGTAAGGGACCATCCCATGAATTCCAATCAACGACCGAAGGCAGAGACGGAACGAAAGGATAAAAAGATAAGCTAAAAAGATAAAAAGATTAGCCACGTATTATATCAAGAGGGTACCAACAAATTTGTATTTAATAAAACACAAGAAAGGTAGTTCCCGAGTTCATATTATGATCAAACTATAGATCATTCGGAATAAATTTTTATAAATTGTAACTATAAAAAATAACTCCAAATTCGAGCTTAATTATTACAATAGACCCCCTCCCCTTGGCAAGAACCTAGAGAGCCTAAATATAAAATCTGCATCTACCTGAAGGAAAACCGGAGGAAAACCCGGGCCAAGATGAGTCTACAGATTTATAGTACACTACCGTGCCAAGGTTGAGTAAAGATGGAACTAAACGTGTATGAATAATAAGAAAACAATGACAGCATGCAGGAAAATTGTCTTAAAACTTATATTTCGAAAATATTTTATATTTGTATTATATTACAATATTTATATAAGTTTTGAAAATATGTTCTCTCATTCACTGATCATCAAATGTCCACTGGTTAGCTCTGTATATTTATTCGGAGAACCTATAATTGAGTATAGTAATATGTCTCAGGACTATGGCAGTAGCAAGAGTTCTTTTTCTGTGAATAGTAATAAATACTATGAGTGTTACTTGTTTGATAATACGAACATATTCCGTATCCTGAAACAAGTTTTTAAAAGATTTGCTTTCTTTGAACAACAAATATAATATATTCATCTAATAAGTATATTTTAATAATGTACTTATTTTATCCCTTTTCTTCTACTCAAACAAAATTTCGTTATAACACATATTTTCGATTTTTTATATTTTATCTACAAATCAAGTATTCTTTTCCGTTCAATTGTTTTTCATTATTTTTAATTGACTTGCATTTTCCTTACTTTTTTTAAAAAAAATTCTACATTTTATACAAATGTAAGTGAAAATATTACATAAATCATCATAAATTCTCTGCCGTTCTATGATGACATACGAAGAACGGGATAAATATTAAATCACCTTTAATTAAGCGTAAGAACAGGGCTCGAATTCAACTTGTCTGACTTTTTTCCCCAACTTCCACAAATAATTTCACTACTCGTGACTGTCAATAATAGTCAAAATTTCAACAATTGTGTATTAATTTCAACAATTATGTATAATACATCAGAATTAAATACAGCATTACAAAAACTCGGAGTTCTTTTAAATCCTTGCCCCATCCGAATATAATGACGTTTTCTTGAGAATTTTATAAACAATTTTATAAGTGCCCCCCTCTACGTTTTATTTAATTCGATCATTGAGGTAAGAGAGAACACGTTCCTGCTTGATAATTGCTCTACTGGAAAAAAGAGCAAAACTCGACGATTCCGTGACTTCTTCGCCGTTATTGGAAAGCATTTCGCAGTAAACGTTGCAGTAACGTTGCAACAACATTCCAGTGTAGAGGAGAGTGACAATGCGACCGTGAGAGGCAACATTTGTGGTTAATGTGCACCGTGACAGTTACGGAACAGAAGACGACGAAAGGACTGAGACGGGCTAGCGGAGCGGGGTGACGGAGACCGGGGTGCAATAGGAAAAGCAAATATTTGACTGACTGCGGCGGCTGCGGAGGCGGGGCTGTGTGGAAAGGGCGGGGACGTGGCTGAAGACGGAACGCGCGTGGAGCTCGTCACCGCAGTCGCTGCTACTAATGGCACCGCGGGTGGCTCTTTCTTTTGTGAGTGGGTAGAGAAGAACGAGTGCAGGATGGCGAGTTGGAACACTCGAAAGACAATATGTTTGTGTTTCCACTTTAAGGATGGTGAAAAACCGCATAAACCCTGTTATTGTCCATGCATTATTATTTCATTTGTTAAAAAATTGCTGAACTCTCCCGGGGGTACCCGGAAATTTGGCTTGGACTTTCTGCGACCATTTTCACTGTTTGATATATAGAATATCATTGGATATGATACAATTATTTGTTGATATCTCTACAGTATTACAAGTTAAATAAGAGTCTGAGAACCGCATACTTAGTATTGCTAGGATTAACGCGTGTTTCATTCGTTGAAATCACCCAGCCTCGCCCACGAGTTTGGAAGTTGGCGGATCCCGGGGGGGGGGGTGATGTGGCCAAACTCTCCCCCGCCCCAGAAATATGATTTGACTTAGTAAAATACATAATAGAGCGCATTCAAGTCGTTAAATATTTTGTTCATTTGATTTATAATATCTAGAACCCTTTACATAGTTAAAATCACCTGGAAATTGCTTGTCACTAATTATCCTTTCCATTACATTTCACCCCGTATGGTAAGGGATTTTGATATGCAGAAGTTGCATATAAAAATATAGAAGAATTTTTACATACTTCGTTATTGTTTACGGAAGTGCATGCAAGTACAAGACTGAAGAACAAAATAAATACTTCTGCTGCCACAAAATGTATATTTCCAGTATTAATAAAACGGGTCCACGGAAGACGAAACTATCACGTTTGGCAACGTTGACAAAGTTTGCACCCCCCCCTCCTTCAAGATCATTTGTTGGATTCGTCCCTGAGTTTGGATTGTTTTTTTCCAGACTGTTTCACACATTTTCAAAAAGTTCAATAAAAAGAATATCAGCAGATATAGCAAAATCATTTGATATCTCCGCAGAAATAACGAGCCTTGTACTCGCTTCCCTCGATGGCACTCATACTCAACAATTGTTATTGCTTTCACTGGAAAACGCGTTTCATTTCTGGTCGCGAACGACGATTAACTGAAGAAGAAGTGTTGGTTCATTTCCATCGTCTCAAACAATTTCATTAAGTGAATATCCATTGAAAGGTATAGTTTTGCTCACCATGTAAAATATGCTACAAAACGTGCTAACATTCATCTTAATATGCGTTAAATCTGGAAGTGTATTTGAGCACTTGCGTAGTTTTGCATCTGAAATGATTGTGTGAAAAGCCTTGAAAAGTGTGAATTAATCAAGGTGTTTCCAAAATGTTGGAGTGGGCGTTGTCTGTTGAAAGCTGGGTTACTTGTTGAATTCAGAAGTATTCGATTTTTAGCTAGTCTCTAATGTAAGGTGTCTTCATCTTATGGATATTAAAGACGGATCAATGAGTTGGTAAAAAAATATTAGTTCGAAATAATACCATTAAATGTATTCAAAATACGAGTCTATTGTTTGTACAATTCAACCCGGTTTATCCGGACAAATTTGAGACAAATGTGATCCTAATCGAAAATCTGAATAATTTATTTCTGGGAAATAATTAATAAACAAATGTATTGCGGAGAGTATCCTTGTTGTTTATTTTGTACGAAAATTATTTACAGTACACTGTACAGGGGAAATATTCAGAAAAGCTTGTTAAATTAATTTCTTCTACTATTTGATCAAGTTAAGTATAAAAATGTATTATACTTTCAATGAGAAGATGTTTAATTACCCAATAAGGATGTGTGACTCAGGTAGCCTACGGGCTAATGGTTGATGGGACGTCAACTAAATCCCTCCAACCAATACGGTACACTTTACGATTAATGTTTCCACCAATTGAAATGCTCAATCCTTAGTAATCGTCTTTTGTGAAGTAAATTTCTTTCAATTTTTCTATCTTGTAGAACATAGGTGTAAATTTGAAAAAAATTGTTGATAAAGCCTAGGGATAACTAAGGGCGGAGAAATGAAGTTTACTTTAATATTATTCTGTTATGATTTTAATATATGCTGTTATGATTTTTAAACGTGCATTTTCAAATTTTTATGTTAGGGATTTGATTAATTGATTTCTATACGTGTTTCTAAAATATTCAGCATTATTATATTTTTAGGTATTATGATGGCACTAAGGTAGTCTAATGTACATCACGAGAGCGTAAGAGTGCAAGAAATAAGCAATAAAAATGAGGAGATATATAACTGAGAATAAAGATACATATGAATAATAAAAATTAGTGATATTAATGTTAGTAATAGGCATTTGATGTCAATTTGTCCAACTTATTAAGTACATTCCAAAGAAATTCATGAGGAAAAATTCAAGGGAAAGAAATTTGATAATCTAATTCTTTTTAGAACGTTTAAATATTAAATTTAACATTCACGAGTATGAATAAAAGAAAAACAGTTCAGCTTATTTCGAATTCAATGTTTTTTCTGCTTTACTTTTTATTATATTTTTTATTCTCAGTTTTAGAAGATGTGAAAAGTAATTTTCTTTTTAAGATACTAAGGTAAAATTATTTTTTTAAATGTTTTCATTCAAGTATATTTACTCGACGAAACTCGTATAAAACATAGGTTTTTTTCATTTCTCTTCTGTCTCCTTTGTTCCAATTTCCGAGGACGATAATAGCTTATTCTGAAGAAGTCATGCGCTTACTTCCGGTGACTCAAGTAATTTTATTTTCTTTCGTGAGAAGTGAGCTCCATACTTAAAAGAAATACATTATCTTCATTATCATCTACGCATAGGATGTAGGAGTACTTAATTATTATTTACTCTCTTCGTTTTATGTTGATTTTTATTTGCCCCCTTCGTTTTATGTTATTATTATTATTATTATTATTATTATATAAATATGTTTTCGTGAGAGGCATAGCGTATGTTTTCAATAATTTTTAATTTAAAAAAAAATTGAGAAATATTATTTTTAAGAATATTGGTAGTTACACTAAACTTCATTACTGAAATGAATTTTCTGCTCAAAACTTCGTGCATGACGATCCTTTGTTCGGGTGGTCAAACCTTTATAAAAATTAACTTTAACTTTTGAAAGGATGGAAACTCCTGTTATTTTGAAATACTTAAGCTTTAGAGGGTTCTTCCTACTTTTTGCTTTCTCGTATATGAACCAATTTAATTCGCATTTCCTATTTACAGTAGAATTTACTTGTTGTCGATGCAAGTGCTCTAATTTTATTTTTTTTGCTTTAAAACAAAGGATTCTTCACATGAAGGTCAAAGTTCTTTTGTATGTTTATCTAAAAACGGTTCCCACTATTTTGCTTAAATTTTCTGTTCGTAAAATACAATTAGTATGCATTACACCCGCAGTAGCGATATTTCGCTTGAAAGTTTGATATAGACGCAGTAAAATAATTTGTCTGCTGCACTTACACATTAGGTTACTGTTTCAAGAAGCTTGCGTAATATTTAGCTGTGTAAAACTGATATGTCGCTATACGTTTTGAAATAATATTCTGAATATTTATTTTACTTTCAAATTTCAAATAAAAGACAGTAATAAGTTCCTCTAGTGACTTTGAGCATGAAGAGAACACTGGAAGACGATCAAAATATGCCACGCCATAAATGACCCTTTTACTATTGAAGTTTTCCTCGCTCTATGCTGCAGACGGAGAAACGTATATGAGAAAGTATGTGCAATGGTTTTCCACCACTTGTTTACTGAAGTAAATGGGAAAGTAATAAAATGTTTCAATGTTTCGAATTGTACTTTTGTAGTAATCCTGTGTAAATGTAACTTTCTGAGGCAAAAAAACAACAGAAATTGATAATAATAAAAATGGTTGTGTATCTGTACTCCGGAGACCTGAAAGCAGGTATGTAACCTGAAAACGGGAGTTTTGGGTACCCGGACCCCTCCCGAAATATATTGTATGTTATAATGAAACTTTAAAATATTGTAAAACATTTCTCGTTAATTAATAACACGAATTAAAAGTTGAACAAATTTAACATCAATGAGTTTTTCGACAAGAAAAAATTGACCCCCTTCGAAGTAAAATGTCTTACATGGACCTCCGTATGAGAACATCACGAAAACACCACACATTAAGAGGTATGTAACACATCAGTCATGTTCAACGGGTGTATTTTTCTAAATATTTATGTTTAGAGATAAACTGGAAACCGAAGAATTTTCACACCCGAGCGAGCAGGAATGTTACCTTGCTGTGGCAAATGTCTGCATCCGCTGTGGAAGCGCAACCGCTGACTGACGCGCTTGTACGCACGCAACGCTTCGCAACACGCGTGTGTCAGTCGGTTGGAAGCGTAGCAGCGTCTGGTGGGAAAAGTGTGCGCGCGCGTTGCCGATGCAAATTTGTAAGAGGAGTGCGGCGGGTGGGAGGTGCGGTCAGCCCGAGTTCAGACGATGACTGACACACGCAGTGCCTCTGGCGCCAGACCTCTGTTATGGTTACGTCGCCGCCGCACTGTTCGTACGTTAGCGTCCTCCAAACACGCTTCGAAGCTCTCTTCTCGTTCTAATCCAAAACAGTAAAACAGTTGTGAGATACATATTATATAAATCTTGAAATTAAGCGACGCTTACGTCTTCTGTGAATTAAAAAGTTTTAAAGTTAATGAGATATAGGAAGGAAACCACATAATCACTCAGAAATTGAACGGAACAATTTCGGCTTCAGCCACGTAGAGAATTATGACGTAGAACAATGAAAACGTAATTTTCTACGTGACTGAGGAAGGCTGGATGTCTAAACTGTTTCGTGCAATTTCTAAATGACTTTTATATAATTTTTTTCTATTTTTCATTAAATTTAAAAGTTTTTATTTTATAGAAGACAGTAGTGTCACTTTATTTTCAAGATTTCCTTAACTCAAAACTTTAATACAAAAATTCAGTTTCATAATTCATAATATCATTTAACTGCNCAAGGATAACATTTATTTTACAACCATGGAAAAGTCATGTAGTAGACAATTATGTGTACCAGACAAATGTGGTACAAACCAATTATGTACTAGACAATTATTTGACGTTTTACGTTTGTGTAGAATCGCAGTTTCAAATACCTGATTACCACTCTTTGGCACATTTTAGACGATGTTAATAAATTATTACGTCAACTATAATCATTGATGCATTATAATATTTCTGAGCACATTATTTTTCTCAGCACATTTTGTTTCGTTTTGTGAAATACACTTAACGCAAAACCACTCTATATTCCCGACGTTTGTTTGCTATGCTCTATGGGCACTGTGGCTTCTCAGCGATTTCCATACTAATTGTACTCTTGTTTGTTTCAGGTGAGCTTGTTGGATGCACTTCTCCACCTTAATGTTGGTTTGGTAAGTTGTTTGATTTTTAGATGAGTTGTTTCTACTAAAATTGGTTTATTTTAAGATAATTATTTTCTTCACGGCTCGTTCTTGGCATCCGCATATTCTCATCCGTTACTCTTCCCTCCAACCCTACGATCCAGTGGCCAATCTTTTACCCGTATATCCACATATTCCGCTTTACGTCCACTCTCATTTCTCTCGTCAAAATTCCCTACATGTGTCGACGCAACCACGTCACTCTTCATCCTGACAGAATCCCTATATAAGTCAGAGCAACCCGCTTCGTAACTTCGCCGCCGCCACGACCTCCATCCACCGACTCAGACAGCGTTCCTACAGTGCTCGCAACGGAAGAAAAGTAATGAGGGAAAAGCTTAAAGACCACGTGGATGTCAAGGAGCCAATGTCAGTACTGCTAAGAGATTGCACTCTCTTCCTCTCGCTGTAGACACGTGGGCATTTTACTCGCGTTAACAGAATCTTAGTGAGTTTACGTCCGGATACTGACGCCTACATCAGACGATTCGTAGAACCTGGCGTAATTGACATCCAACTGTGACAAACGGATAGCTTTATCTCTAACCTTTTTCCTGTTTGCCTGAAGTTAGCTTTTCCTCGGGGTATAGCAGCCTTGTGTTGGTGCCATGGCATGCCTTCGGAAATGGGTGGAGCTACTACGCTAAGTCGTGCCCCGCAGCAAACATATGACAACAGCGCGCTGGTTACATTTTCCCTCCGAGGACTATAGTGTCTCAGCTTCCCATCGTTAACCTCTCTGCTGGCCTTGCCCTTTATCGCCCATTCTACTTACGCTCCTGCTACCACTGCCACCATCGCCGATGCTGCATCTGCGGTCGGTCGGGTCGTTTCTATGACGACGGTCGCGCAGCACCGCCTCCATCGCCACCGCTTGCGGCCTACCTCCGTCGTCGCCACCGCTGCCGTCCTCATCGTCGGCACAACAGGTGCGCGAGGGAGACAGCGGCTCGCCGCCGCCGGCTCTGTGCGTCACGCCTAGCCAGCGGCCGAGTAACGGGTAGCGGCTGCTCGCCTGTTAGCATTGCAAAGCGACCACCGCTTACAGGAGCGCGGTGGAGAGTGGTGCGGTAGAGCTGCAGATAGCGATGAGAGAAGTGACCGAACTGGTTGGGTGGTAGTTGATGATGGGTCAGGTCGAAAAGTACATCGGCGAAACCGAGTTTTCAGAGTGGCGAATGTTGGGTTAAGTTATCGTGTTTTTACTCCAGAGTAGCGGGTCGTAGACTAATTTGGGACACACACAATTATGGGAAGATTGCGAAGTGATATATTCGTAACAGAGACGGAATGCGTAAAGATTTTCGACCGGTTTTTACCGTTAGAACACATTTCCTCTTTCGCAACCTCAATGTCGAAAGATTTAGCATTATTGAGAAATGTACGTCGACATTCCATATCTTATACAATATAAAATAGGAGGGAAAATGTACTGTAACGTATCTTATCTGTTTTCTTAATTGTCTAAAAAGTACAGATAAGATTCTTTTAGTTGGAACACCTTGTAATGCTAGATCATTGTAGCTACTTGAGAGTTTGCATTTCGAACTTTCCGAACGTACTTTTGAAATTCCAGAATGTTATAATGTTCCTTGAAGGATACGATATGAAAGCTGTTTGTACGTCTTTGATTAATGTTCAAATATTATGGGTTCTTTTCATATATTAGAAATAAATACTAGAGCAAATACTAGAATGCTATGAAAAAATTATCATAACTTATTTTCGGTGAACAAAGTAATTGAGAAGGTCGATTTTGATCGAAAATCAGTTTGGCCTTTCTAGGTCTACTTAGCCTTTTGAGAAAGGATCGGTTATATACTATGGTCAGAACGGCCTGATGTGATACTGCCCATATCTCCTCGTGCTAATGCCGCGTTTTCTCGATGCCAGTAAGCAAGCCAATAGTTGACCTCCAATGACTGGACGACAAGAGTTGCGTCGTGTAAACACCACTAGCTTCATTTTAGAAACCAATGATCTTCATAATTGACATGCCAACAGTTGTCCTTCGGAGTAGACTCAACTATTGTCGTCCTATACCTTTCCCCTGTCTCCCGCTCCACAAATTCATAAACTGACGTCGTGTCAGCTACTACGGCTGTACTGGTCGCTCTTCATCGTGTGGACGGATCAAGGTTAATTGGAGGAGTTAACTATTATCCTCCATTCATTGGAAACCAACTGTTGACTTGCTTATTGGCATCGTGAAACGTGTCTTGAAGACAAAGGTATCTCTGAGGAATATTCTCTGCAAACCCAAACTCTTCGATTATAGTGACCGAAGTCGCTTACGCTCACCACGAATTTTCTTTGAGTTGAAAATTCAAGTTCTCGGTGAATGGTGAGTACTGGATACTCCACGCATCGATGATGTGTAGCTTCGTATGGAGATTGACGCAAGCCTCTCTATTTTTGTAATGTCCTCTTTGTGCAGACCTCTTCCCATAAATGGGCTATAATGACCTTTGATGTTGGCGAGCCCTAAAGCCCCACAAAAAAAATCTTTCCATAAAACCGTATTGTTTCCTTTTATAATGGGTACTCATTTCGAAGCATGCACATACCATAATAACGCAAAGAGTCAATATTTATCCCGAAAAGCGAGCTTTAATGACACTCCTCCTATTCCCAGTCTTCAATTCTGCTAAAAAAATCGCAAAAAAAGTTCGTAAAGGAAATTTAAAGTTTCATGTTTTGGAGTTATTTCTTCCTTAACCTTGTACACAGAGGTTACAACCAATAACCTGGATATCACAAAATGAGCATTCTAATTTCAACTCAGATTATTTCATTTTACGTCCTTAATCGATGACAACACTATTTGATACACATGATAATAATAACTAACTCTACTATTAACGTCCATGATACTCGCATAAATCAAAAAATAAATCGAAATCGGCCATCGAAAGGTCGTAAGTCTTAATTTATTTAATTATTTATCTCGGTTATAATAACACTAGTGGATTCCCTGCGAAAAAATGATTCGTTTTGAATGGTTGACATAGATGTTATAACGTTAGATTTGCAATTGTGAGCAATCGTAATTCTGTCATCGGATGGAGTATATTCGTGTGATTTTCATTGACAGTTCTCGTCTATTTATTATACATACAAGGGGATCTCGGCCCCCCTCCACAAATGAGAGTAATAAATTAAATTTAGTTGTATTGTGTAGAAAAGTAATGTTTTTCGTAAAGACCATTTATTTCCATCGGTGTAAAAAGATATTTTGCAGACTCATAAAATTGCCTTAAAATAATATCATTTTACGTAAAACTCGTACCCCCTTTTCCCCAGGAGAAAAGCTCTCCCCAAAATAAAATTGTGGATCTGCCACTGGTTACCCGGTTTTGTGAATAACATATTTATGTTGACAGTTTCTGCTGCTCTTCAGTCCAAAATGCGATAGAAACACATTTTACAAAACACTAGACCTATACTTGCGAATTCTCTTAGTCGAATGTAAAATCATGTACGATGTGTGTCACCAGTAATACGTTAATATCCAAAAAAATATCCAATTATATGAGCCAGTTATGCAATTAAATGCAGGTTGTTGGTTATAAGGAAGTAGATCTACGGCAAATGTGCGGTACATGTAATGACATGGTGCTTTCTCTTTATGCTCTTTCTTATTAGATTCAATTATAGATGTATTGTAATCAGGCGAAAAAAATATCGAGATTCCTTCATGTCTTTACGAATTGGCTCTAGGACAATCTGTTTTCAAATTTTTGAGATGATGTCCAAAGTTGTATGTGTGTTTGTGGGTGAATATTCTTGTTCTCTCGATAACTCACAAACAAACAGATGCACCGACCTCAACTTCCATTTTCTAAAAATTCACAATTTTGAAAACAAACGAATATAAATGTTTCATTGTACGTACATTCAATTCTGCGTACAGATTCCCAAACACAATTTCCGTATTCCTCACCGTTTTCGACCTGCCGCCATAAATTAGATCCCAAATATTTTGGAGGCACCTTCTTTGAATTTAGCCAATGAGCTTATGGCAAAGAATACATAATAGAAGAGACGAATTTTGGCATAAAACTGCTGTAATTTAATTTGCAGTGTTGGTAGTAGTTGCCAAACTTTATAAGGTATTGAGTATACTGAATGTAGACTTCATCATGATTGTTTTCTACTATGAACTTTTTTTAAGAAGTATAGTTGAAAAGTTATTTGAGGTACACTCCAGATTTTTATCCTGTATTTTGTAGTAGATACCTAGATTTTAAATCGGTTCCTGTTTGGATGTAACACCGTTATTCATCTTTCTCCCCGCATTTTCCCCAGAATCCTGCAATGAAACTCTTGCTTGCGCGTTTGTCGGTGCTCAGTTAGTGGCAATCCTTTTGAGATTGCGGCAGGGTGATTGTGGGAGAAACGTCAGTTGGCTTGACCGCCGCTGAATAGGCAAGGTCGCCCAGTCTCTGGCTGGCACTGCAATCCACGTAGAGGGATGTGACAGAGATGAATGCGAGCACACGAAGCAAGGAGAAGGAGAACCCTTCAAGCAGACGGCTTCTCTGCTGGGAATGTTGTTGGTATTCGCTGTATTTAGGACTCTACCCCCAAGTTTCTGAAATGCTAGGTTCGGACGCGGTGAAGGAGATCGTGAAATTCTGCTACCGAGTGGAAACTAAACATGTTGGCAGCATTTGCTTGTATCTCTTTATTGATTCTTGGTACGAAACTTGTGAAAACGAAAGTAAATCTTAGATTTTGTGAGAATTGTGACATGCTGATCATCTGAATAATGAACCACTTTGCAAGCTTTCCTTTGTTTTTTTCTTCGGTTCGCAAAACTTCGAATTCCATAATTTTTCTGATGTTATTTGTTTATCACAAGAGATAGATGTTGGATATCTATGCTTTCACGGGAAGTATTTGTGTTCAATTTTTTTTTTTGTGATTGTGTCTACTTCTCTGAAATGTTACACAGAATTGCTGAAGATATGTATCGATCAAGTACAAGATGTTTCTTAAATTGCGGTGTCAGAAATCTCTCAAATTGCGGCTAACCTCACCGCCAGATAACAGATTAATTATGTTATGTTGAATGAAAATGGGAGACGGGACCGAGATTGGAATGTTTGAGTTCGAGATTCGAATTATGTATTCGAAAATGGGAGACGGGAGCTGATGGTCCCGAGTTGGAATTGCGTCTCCCATTTTCATTCAGCACAAAGTAATTAACAAGATGATTTGTCTGCCTACGCAATGTATCACATAGTACAAAAACGATATAATTTGAAAACTACTGGGTTTATCTCAAATATTGTAACTTATAAACTAACCGAATTACAGGACACAACAATTTTTCACATGGGACATTGCTGTCGTAAATTTAAGATTTTTTCGAGGTGCATCTGAGGTTGCGGGAGCAAGTTTATACTACTACTCAAATATAAGTAAATGACGAGAAAAAGCTATTGTTAGTTTTTAACAGAATTACTGCAAATGTTTCCTGTTTTTGAAACTATTTTTTGGTTCTTCAGCTTCTAATGATGCTCATTTCTTTGTACAAATAATTTACATACATCAGTTAAAGCAAGTTTGAGGTTTTGGAAAGCTGGGAAATCTCAAAGATATATGAATCTGGAGGAACGAGAGACCATATATCTCAATTTCTTCAGAATCGTTTCCTACACCGTTCTTACCCTCACAGCCTCATTTGTAAATGCTGTTCCTCTCTCCTCAGCATACAAATTTTGTTAGCCAGTTTATGTGAAGGTATGCGTCCAGAATGAATGCCTAGAGAACGCAGTAGGGGCAGTGCTCCGAGAAGCAACTTCACTCTGTCACGCGGCTGGCCGACTGTGTGCAACCCGTGAAATATTTAATTTACCGCGCCAAGGGTTGCGTGTACTGAAGAGAAGGGAGAGAGAAGGGACTGGAGGAGCCCACGGGCACGAGGGAATGGTGTGTAAACGCAGTGTCTCCACATCGTGACGTCACATCGTCACGTTTGTCTTCACTACGTTCGTACAACATTCAACGCGGAGACATTGACTAAAAAGATGCGTCGTTGGGAAGGAAATCTTGCCATACATGTTCAAAAATATTTCAGATTTTATATTTTTCAAATATACCTGTGGAGTTGTGGTGGACGAAAATCTTGCGACACGTTTTCAAAAATATTTCAGTTATAAACCCGGTTTTTCTTCCGATAGAGGCGGATTTATGTACACACTGTATTGACTCTGACCTAGGGGCGGTGTCTGTTGAAATAATAAATCTCGAATTTAGTGTTTTTTAATAGTTACGATTTATAAACAATATTTTCGAATAATATAATAATACGTACTAGTAAAATAATTTTTTTTGTTTTATTAAAAATACAAATTCGTTGGTATTCTGTTAATATTGTGACATGTGTCGAACTACTTTTATCTTATCTTAATAGTGTGCTGAAATGTTAAATCCGCCTATGCCTTCTGGTCCTTGATCGGAATTAATGAGATGGTCCCTTGTTTGGTTCCAGAGAGTAAATTAGTTTATTGTCCTCCTCGTGGTCATATGCAGTTTGTAACTGTTTTTTTTTACAATAAATTTATTATTTTCTTTGTTTTATATGTCGCTTTAGTACACAGGTTCCCAATTTTTTAATACCCGCAGCACCCTTTTTGCGAAATATTATTTACGACGGTGTGTCGCCCCTTACGTGAACTACTTTTATATTACAGTAAAATTCTTATTAGATTCCATCTCGCATAATACTGCTGCTACAATTATAAAGTGTATTGAAATACCACTGAAGTATTTGTAATAGGAAAAATTGTTGAACGATTCATTAAAAATGCGGTTTTGTCGTTTAAATTTAAAAGAATATCTTAATATCAATTACTAATTATAAAATAATTCCTAGCTATAGTCGTAAAATAATTCCTAATTATAAATATTTCTACTTTTCTCATCTTCAATGTTGCCATTTAAGAAGAGTTTGGTCCCGTTATACTGAATTACATACACAGCATAAAAACTAAATGTTTGTGTCATAATTTAAAAAAAATACTACTTCTGGAGATAAGACACGATGCTATTCGTGTGCAAAACGGTATTGTATAGTTTTATTTTGAATATTTTATGAATTTTAATATTAGTTTCTAAGTACTTATATGAGGTGTGAACTTGCGTCAACTGAGGTGAAACTTCTCATTTGATGGAGAGAACTATAACATAGACATGAATAAAACTGCTTCTATTTCCTAAATGGTTCAGAGTAGACAAAGAGTAAATATTCCCTGTGAGCTTTGCTATTGCTCAATCATGAAAGCCATTTTGTTTCCGTGATGGAATAATTGAGCAATTGTAATAAAGGAGTAATAACATAACAGCATTCCCTCTAAACGCGAGTTAGAGGTTTTCACGAACTCACGGTAGCGGTGTGCTGACATCAAAGGCAATCCGGTTACTGCGATTTAATTATGCTTCACGCTACACCCAGCTGCAGCCGCATTGTTCTGAAACTGTAACAAGGTGGTCTCTCGAAAATTCGGTGATTTGGTTTTGTGGAAGCTCAAACCCTTTAGTTGTCGTTTATTATAACAAACGTTCCTGTATGTATCTTCTGGATTTAAGTTGAAATCACTGATCATAATTCTCTTCCGAAGGATCATTTGCTTCCCCATCCACAACCGTATTTGAAAGGAATGCGAATGTATTGTTACTGGAACTGTAATCATAGCCCTCTCTTAACTTCCCTAATTATGTTAATCGAAACCCGTTATAAATATGAGTGGTTTTGTTATATTTTCATTCTTTTTCAAAAATATTATCTCATCATAAAATAATCAATACCTTCGCTCGGGCTTGAAGATAAAAGATCAGGCTTCGTTCGGACTTGAAGGATTATTCTGGAGTTTTTGATCATTTATTGTTTGTGTGTATGTATGTATCTTGTTTCGTCAGCTAAGGACCACGAATGACGAGTGCCAGTAAGGCTTAGCTTTTGTGTGAATTTACTCACTAGACACATCGCGAATTTTACCGAGATCGGAGGAACAGCGTCTAGATAGGATCCAGATTTATTGCAGTTGCGGTTGTTAGTCGCAGAGGGTGAACTTTTCATACATCATAGCTATTTAAACTGAGACATGGAAATGAAAAGCTACAAATTTTATCTTACTCCACCTGGGAATTGAACCCGGGATGACTTGGTGACGAGCGATCACGCTGACACCGTAGCCACGGAGGGGTCATTTTTCATTTATAATTGAAAAATACTAACCACAGTTTTCCAACGAAAATTGTGTACGTCTCTTTTTACAATGTGGTGACTTAATTGACAATTCCTTTGCTCCTATACATCGTCCATTGCTTAACGAATATCCATAAAGCTAGAAGTACATTGATAGTATGCGTAAGAACTTTTACCTTTATTATAGAGAATTTGATTTCATACTTTACGGGGAGCCTTCGTTCGTATTTTCTGAGTTCACGAGGATTTGACTATAAACAATTAAGACTCCGTTTAATCAATCTTTCCCCCGAAAAAGCTGGTAGCTATCATTTAAAGACTTTCCCATTGATCCATTGTAGATAAAAATACGCGCGATGATTACTTATTTACAGTATTGTGATTACTATTACAATTGGTCAAACGAGATATTTGTATAATCTGATCATAATTATCTTGCAAAGGATCATTTTGTAAGATCTGTATTTTACCACTGTGTATACTCCAACAGTACATCTAAAACACAATTTATTTAATTTGAATTGTATTAAAAGTTTCGTGTATCGTAGGGGATTAAATATAAATTTACTGTGAGTATCACTCACGACGGAAACGCGTAAGTTATATTGCTTGTGGTGGGTGGAGGGCCTCGCAGTGGCCCAGACAATTACTGCAATGTAAATGCTTCGCTTGTGCAACCTCTTGTGCCCTCAGTTCTCTAATTCTCCGCGTCGGTGCTCGCCCTGTTATGGCACATCCCTTACGCGCCCTCTTATATGTACCCTTACAGCTATTACCTGGTGTACGCAGCACGTGTTCAACATGAGACCCTTGTCGCTCGTAGGTATTCTCTTAGTTTCCCCCGTTTTTTTGTTTAATTCTTTTAGACTAAAAAGCTCCTCAGTTTTTTCTCTGTCAGTTTTGTATTTATATATATATATATATATATATATATATATATATATATATATATATATATATATATATATATATATATATATTCTTTTTCGNATTAAAAATGTTCATATATTATTTGTTTATATCATACTTTATTGTTCATGTTATCCGTTGTATCAACCCAAAAAGAAAATATTCAATTGAAAATGTTCTATTACTCACATCTCTTATATTCCACCAAAGTAGTATAAAATGACAGAGAAACAACGCTTAAATATTTTCTGTGAGTTTGTCCGGAGGGATGTTGGAAAACAAGAACTTTTATCAAAAATAAACAAAAGTTTTTGTGTGTTTCGAATTTGGAGCTAAAATGAATTCGTTTTATTGCCTTCTGTTTTTGGAGGTAGTTTTGATAATTTTATGTTCACCCCGAGACCTTCCATTTCTATTGAGTGGGTTTGTAGAGGTTTTTGTTTTCATAAAATTTCCTCTTTTAGAAGGTTTGTTTTCCCAAAAGAGACATGTTACTTCTAAACGAAAAACTACACCAATTTACCCAACAACTGCATTGCAGGTCGACAAACTTAAACTAGATATTGTTGCATTGCAGGAAATAAGATGGAAGGAAAATGGAGTTATTAATAAGACAGAATTTACTCTGTATTACAGTGGCACAAAAACCAGGGGGTACAGGTTTTTTGATAAGAAAACATCTTCAAAAACATGTCATCGGTTTTGTTCCTCGTAATGAAAGAATGTGTAATTTACGTATTAAAGGAAAATATAATATATCATTAATCATTGAATATGCCCCCACGGAAGAGAAAGAAATAGAATATACAGAGGAGTTTTATGAAGATCTGCAACAGGTACTAGAAAATGTTCCCAGAAGTGACACTGTTTTAATTCTTGGAGATTTTTTTTTTTTTTT
>NNCF01126795.1:375884-398331 GCA_002313205.1 Laupala kohalensis
AAATTGTTCACGTCTTGATCGACAGCTCCAGAAAAGACCTCATGAGTGATGTAACAGCTCTAAGAGGCCCAAATATTGATTCAGATCACTATTTAGTGCGAACAGTTCTTCACCTAAATCTTCCTGCGGTATATAAGAAGAAAATACCGTATGTAAGCAATTGGAATAAAGCCAGCTTGTCTAATTCCGCAAATCTCAAGGAATATCGCTCAGAACTCTACAGGAAACTTAAAGATCTCCCTGTTGCAGAAGATGTAAATGAAGAATGGAATAACATTCAAAAAACAGTTAATGATATTGCTATTAAAACAATTGGGAAGCAAAAACCTGTTAGGAGTGAATGGCGGGACAATGAATGCAGTCAAATAATACAGGAGAAAAATGAGACAAGATCTAGATACATACAAGCTCAAACTAGAGAACCTGTGAGTTGTATAAACTTAAAAGACTGCAGGCCAACAAAATCTGTACAGCAAAGAAGAGAGATTGGATGAATAATAAAATCAACCAAGTGAAAGAGAGCTACAGAACAAAAGAGACAAGGAAGTTTTTTAAGGAAGTCAAGGAACTGCAAAAGAAAAAATCAAGTGTGCGTACCGTATGTAAGGACGAAGAAGGAAATATTATCTTTCCAAAATCTGAAGTACTAGAAAGGTGGAAATATTATTTTAAAAATAATATAAACATAACAATTGCAGATACACAAGATGTTTTACCCCGCTGTCCAGAAGGAGTATTAGAACTAGAGCATGAACTGGAACCTCCCTCATATAACAAAGTATGTTATATAATTCGGAATCTAAAATCTGGTAAAGTTGCCGGTTCGGACAATATTCCCCCAGGGCTCATAAAAAGCGGAGGCAGGACACTTGGTCCACATGGATTAATCCTAAATGTATGAAAAGGAACAAGTATCAACTAAATGGAATGAAGGGATTACATGCCCAATATTTAAAGGTGATAGGCTGGACTGAGAAAACTATAGGCCTATCACTCTGTTGAACACAGCCTACAATATTTTTGCAATCTTGTTAAATAAGAGTCTTACCGATATTGTTGAATGTCAACTTGATGAGACCCAGACAAGTATTAGGCCAAATAGATCAACAATAGCTAACATCTTTATGATCAGGCAAAGTTTTGAAAAATGTAATGAATATAGCATTGACCTCTACAATACTTTTGTGGACAATACTAGAGCCTTTGACTCAATTAAAAGAGATAAAATACTTGATTGTCTATATCTAAATAAAGCCCCACCTAATTGTAGACTAATTATTCTAACATTAACAAATAACAAAGTAAGAGTAAAAGTTAATAATGAGCTCAGCGACCAGCGGTGTTAAAGATGCAAATAAGGAAAAACTTACAGTGTTTGAAAGGAAAAAGATATTTGATCCTACATGAGAAGAAAGTGGTTTTTGGAGAATTAAATCAAATGCAGAATTAAACAAACTAATTCATAATAGAAATATAATAAATTGCATTAAATTTCAAAGATTGAGCTGGTTTGGCCATCACTGTAGAATGAGGGAACAAAGAACTGTTAAGAAGGTATGGGAATGGAAACCATCACGTGTTAGACCTCAAGGAATACTGAAGAAGAAATGGTCTGAGGAGGTCTACAATGATTTACGTAGAATGAAAGTGGATTGGAGAAAGTTCAAAGATAGGAAGGCGTGGAAGCAGATTGTTGAGAAGGCCAAAGCTCTCCCATCAGAGTTGTAGAGCCTGATGAAAAAGAAGGTATGTCGTCATAAAATTTGGCCAAATTTTACGGCTATAACACGATAATGAGTGGTAAAGATTGGATTTTCTTACAGTTACTCCTTGTGCTACATTTCGGAAATATTCATGAGGAATGGTCCCAAGTTGTTTGTAGTAATAATGCATTAACTTGAATATTAAAAAAACTTTCTGGCGTAAGAAAAGAGAGAAATAATGAAACAAGTTATGTCAGCAAGAAGTTAAGTCATGAAGTCATATCTGCGGTGAAGGGGACGTCGTCCATTAACAATGAACAGTGAGGTAAGGTGCAAAGTTATCTCAACTCTTCGGCTCCACTTATGTGTGTTTAAGCTTACGCCGCGCTCTGCTGTTCCACTATCCTAGATACAACTATATTCAGTGGCGTAATTAGACCTAAAGGCTTGAATCTAGAGTGTATTAGAACAGTAGAGAGCCTTACTAACTTCACCGTTTGAAAACAATGTTTTGACATTGGACGACGAGAATGTGATAAATGCCGTCACTGAGACTTAAAATATTTTAGGACAATTTGGGTGAGCCATTAAGGTATCAAAGATTTATAAAATTTATAGGATATGTATGCTTATTTAATCCTAGGAGCGGCATGTTACTATGGCCCTGTGAGCGGGAAATACCACTGGGTTTATTGCCTTCTATTTATGCAATGCGACACTTTGCGTCAGTTGTGCTCATACAATTTATTAAGCAAATTATAAATCCATTAATTATATTCACGGACATTTATTCTGTATTTGGGAATCGAACTCATTATCCCTAGCGCTTCCGTCCGCGCCGTTACTAGCCACCAGGTCGTGATTTAAAGCCAAAGTGTTTCCATGCAGACTCGTAGTCATTTGTAAATCAATTAGTAATCTAAATTATTTAAGGCCAAATTACATCAATAAATATTATTGTTCAGATTTTTTTCTTTTCTTTGAATATTAAGAATAAAAAGGATAATTTTTATGTTTAGGTTATCTCTGTCACAATTATTTCAGCCTTCGGGCTGATAGGCGATGAGGTGATGTGCGACCACGAAGAGTGCGGCTCATGAGGAGAAAAGTGTGTGACGTAACTAGCCCTAACGAAGGCCAAAACAGATCGAATCGTTGGCGTGTTATGAATAGGAGTTTTATTAAGTGACCCTAATGCAACGAATTATGCCACTTATTCTCAATATATTTTAGGTCGCGATCCTGTCCTGGCCCGGAATTTTCTCCGATTTTCCTTCGTCCTGAAGGATTTTCCTTGGGCGGGAATACCGTTAATACTTTTGTTTTATAAATCTTGAATTTTTACTGCACAAATATAAACAATTTATTTTGCAATAATAAATGGATAACTACGTATTTATTAAATAATTTCGTTTATAAATATTAAATTCGTCACTGCCCATGGACCCTTGATCGGAATTGATGGGATGGTCCCTTACTTGTTTCCGGAGAATAACTTAGTTTATTGCCCCCACGTACTCATACGCATATTGCAACTGCTTTTTTGACTAAAGTTTATTTATTTATTTATTTAAATAAATTTCTGGCTATGAGTCTGCTGTCAAGTTAATGTAATTTTTATGTATGACAAATCACTCATGAAGGGACGATAAAATCAGAGACGAAATCGGTCATTGGATTCACGATTTCTTCATTCTACATGTCTACCTCTCTCTTCATACCTATGCGGATCGTCAACGGGGACAGAGCTATGCAAATGTGTGAGAGTGCCAGTCCGTGTTCATCCTTGTTTACCCCATCCTTCCACCTGTCCAACTACTGGCCCTGAGTGGCCCTGCTGTCCAGAGGTTGAAAGTTGCGAATGGGATTTCATTAATGGCATTTTCTAAAAATGTTTAAAAGATTTATTTTGTGAGTTCAAGATGATGCTAAATCTAAATATGAGTTTAATCCTGAAAATTATCTGGAGCATGATCCCTCATGGTAGCTTCAAACGGTTCAGAATTTCAAAAAATGAAAAAAACGTATTTCATTAGGTTTTGTATATTTGTATTGGTTGTATGCTATAGATCAATTTTGATTTATATAGTTCCAAGCAATTTCAAAAACTTTGCATCTGCCATCCTCGATTAGCATATTTAAAAACGCAATATATATTTTTAATCTGCAGGTCTGACTTTTTTATGTCCTCGTCAATTACGATGGGTGCTAAATATCGAAAAAAAACACTTTGAAAATAGACANACGAAATTTTTTATAGTGGTTTACGAAGTGTGTAAATAATATGTTTTTTCCTGGCTATTCGTTTGTTAAGTGAGAACATAAATTAATTCGTTTAAAAGCAAATTTACATGCAAACACAATGTTCTTTTTAATAAAATGGTTTACATGACAGCGTATATTCTATGAGTCTTAATGTTTTACGCAGCTATATTTGCTTTGAAAGGCTACTGAAGAGTTTATTTTTTATCACAGCATAATACTTTGTTACATAAATTATTTTTTTATGTCATGTGGCTTTGTGGTACTTAGAGAACCATTATATCGTGTTTTACGTAGTATCGATCAAGAAAATACAACATTAAAATTTCTTTCTCCCTTTCGCATTTTATCTTCACTTCTTGTCTTGAAATTATTACAATATAACTCCTTTATAAAACAAGATGGAAAATATCTCTGTACACATATGGACCGAAGATCTTCAAAAAATAACTTTTTGGGGATGAGAGTAATGAAACGTTTATGAAACACATAAAGCTTTTATATCCGTCCAAATTTCGCTCGCAATTTATTTCGAGATTTCAAAACTTTTTCCATACTAACATGAGAAAGTTCAGGACATGAAAAACGTCATCGTCGTGAATCACTAAGGATCACCATCGCTTCCCTTCCAACCCTTGACGTAGTTCCGTGGAGAGCGGCGTCGCGTCGAAAGCCCTCGCAAAGGCAACGGCATCGTCATGTCCTCAAACTCTTATGACGCCCTCCGAAGTCCTTCGGTCGGACCCCGGCCCTCTAGGGACTGACTCTCAGACATGTTCCCTTCTTCCTTCACAATGGGATTCAGGAGCGCCATTGTCACCGTCTGTAATAGTCAAATGGGCCTCCAGTGTTCCGTAAAATGTGGTATTCGAAGGATGTATTGTTCTTGCGTGTTCCTCGCAAACGATGAAACGCTGTTGAGTTTTTGAAACTTCATTTACAGAAAAACTGTTGAAATTCAAAGTAAACTTTATTATTTGGTATTTTTGACATAAATTAATGAACATAAGAGTTTATTCCGTGCTCAGCCATCCTGAACGATAGGATATTGTTGAAAGAATCCTTGCGCAATGGTGAAAAAACAATTTTCAATCATTTTAATTAAACTTAATTGTGCTGACTTAAATTCAATCCTCTTGAAAACTTTTTAAATATAATTATAACATCGAAATGCTCTGGAACTTTTTCCTTCAGAAGTGAAAAATTCTTTGGATTGGTTCTAAATTTATCACGTTGCCGTAATAATTTTAAGTTCTTACATTATTTAAATTATTTGGTATAACACCGGATTATATGTTTATTTTTTGTTAATAAAGACGCAAGTAGTATTTTGAAAGAAGTCTTATTTTTCTACAGACAACTATCTACATTTAATTGTAACACAAAATGATAGAGAAGGGATTGGTTGTTGGGAAAAGAAATGTTATTAGAGAAGTAATCGGACAAGACAAAGGGTGTCATCATGCATCCGCTGTATATAAAAATCGGTTTCATGAAACAGCGTGTGAACGCTCTAATTAGGAAAGCCTATGCTTAGGGTACTAATAGAAAAAAATGGGTGCATAGAAGAAAAATTGTACAGTAAAAACGAAAACTAGAGTTTTTAGTTGTGTCAAGCTACCTTTGTGTCTAAAGTAGATGTAAATTGAACGAGCTACACACACGTACGTTAAGATACCAGCGAGCGATGTGAAGAACAAATAACAAGAGATGTTTGCTACAAATTGAAGTAAAAATGTCTTCGAAATTTATGTAACGTAATTGTCATTCAAGTAAATCTCACGAAAAAAGATAAAGTCAGAAAATTATTTATGATATTTTATTATATTTGCTTCATTTAAAGATGCAGTTTTGTTGTAGTTAGCACCGTTATATTACTGGTTGTTATTTATTTTACTAAGATGTATTGGAAAATAAAATTACGCTTTTCTTAGATTTTACTATCTTCACCCCCGAACCAATCTTAAAATCCCTTATAACATAATAAAAAAGATAAATCATCCGATTATTATATCTGAGAATCAATAACTATCCCGTGGGAATTGTCATATTTGGATTCAGCACATCGTATGAGCATATGACTGCTTATGCACCGAAATTTGTGTCTTGCTGTGATATCAATGGCTGTGACGTTGATTACTTATTCAGAATGATTTAGTTAGTTCGTGTTTTCACCCAGATACACGTAGTTCCGATGCATTAATTTGACAATTGGGGTTTTGTGTTATCCCCGTCGCTTGTCGCAAGTTCATCTAATTGTCAGGCGGGAGTAGAGACATGGCACAAGGCATAAATTGATTTTCGCTCTGCGTTGTAGCTTCCATATAACTTAATCCATAATTATCTGTTTAGCTGATTATTGCTGCCACAAGTTACTGTCGAAAATATGTGTTACTCCTGCAACAGTGGGACTTAGACTAATAACCAAATAAATCTTTTTCTTTATGATTATGAGGGGGGAAATCTGGGTGCAGTTTTATTCTTTATTGTTATGCTCCACAATATGCTCAATAAAAATAATAAAGTTTTTGAACATATAATTGGTATATATATATAAAATTACTACAGAATAATGTTACCTAAAATAACCCAACTTACTTCAAGAAAAAATACCAGTGCTAAAACTAAAAGTCTGTGATGTTTTATTGATAGTACAATATATAGATTGGTCAAAACCTTTTCTCAATGAAGTGTGAAGACACAGCTGTCTCCCTCATTCTGTTTTATTGGCGCTATGATGTTGCTTTTCGCTTAGTAATGATGTTGTGGCATCTGTTTACTACCCTATGATTCGTCTCCGATGTATTGTACTTCCAGATCAAGTAATAAAATTATCATTGTCAATATAAAAACACTCAAATATGTATATTATTTTACCTCTTTTAAATTTTATTTCTTGGGGTTTAGAGAAGTATTACATTATTTATTTTATTTCCTTTTTAAGTTGCTTCGCACATTTTTTTTCTCTTTTAAGTCTACCTTGTTATACGTTACGAAAAAAATCATTTAGTTGTGATCATTGTGGTGTAAGCTTTACAAGAATTACGTTCTTAATTATTATTTACGGTAACAAGTACTTTAAGATGGTTTCACTCTCCCCCTCCCCGACCAACGTGAGTTAAACTAATTTCTCGTTTAGTACTTCACTTCTTCAGCGACGAGTACACATGTAACTTTCATTTGATTCCTTTTACGTTTTATTCACCAATATTCTATAATGTTCTATTTCTATAAAGTACTCCACCTTTCGTGTTACTAATGCACTATTGACGTGTGTATTACTTCCTTATTTTACTCTTGTGAATTGTACTTATTTCCCATGCTCTTTTTGGAGTAAATTATTTTTATTACGCCACTAACATCACCCTAATATCATAAATATTTTATTGGGTCACCATATATCGTTCCAGTTGTACGTCCAGTTGAGAGGTCGTAAAATATTAATTCCAGCAAGAAAGTATCCCGTCCATTATCTCCCTCACATTGTTCTCTGTGGCGTATTATTTCGTGAAGCATCCGTATTTCTGTTCGACGGATAATGACTCATGATCACCCATCACACGCCGTCGAATCTTTTCGAGCCTTCCGAAGTGAAGAAGGTCCGGCATTCCTTCGTCCATTGTGACGTGCGTCGGGCACGGATAACACGTTCTTAATGCCTGTTACTCTTTCCCAGTCGCTTCACGGGTCGCGACGCCAGATAAACGACTTCCGTTGACCCAAAATGGCGTTGCGCTCGAACCACGCTCGCGACGCTTCGCACCGCATCAGATACATTGTGTGCGTAATCGTTTTCTTCACGGATTGCGAAGGAAAGATGTGAGTTTTCAGAAGTTTTCTTTGCCTACGAGAAGAAAATTTGTTTCAGTTTCAAGTATTTTATTGCCAAAAAAAAAGACTGGACAAAAAATTAAATAATTGGTTTGAGGAACGAAGAAAATTAATACATTCTACCATTCTTTGTTCAGCAAAGGAATGTAGTTACATTTTGGGGAAATTATTTGGTATTGAATTTTTCCCGTATTTTTTTGACGATTCATTTGTGTTTTATGTTTTTGTCTCGTCCTTCAAATTTTCTTTTGTCTCTTTCATCAGTCGTTTCTCTCTTTTTTTCGAAAACTAATTCCGTTCGGGACGAGTTTTCAAATTAGTTTATCAGTATCCATTTCAGACTTCGGTGCCACACAACGTTCAATGCAATGTCGAATTTCTCTTAACCTCCGCAACCTGAGTGTAAAGCTGATATTTTCTCCATCCGTCCGTACTCTCCTCTCGCTCAACTGTCAAAAGAAGTAACTTTATCCCTCGCACGTTGCAGTTCGCGACAGCAGCGCCGTAGTGATTTATTTGCTGTCAGAAGCCGCTGCTGCGCACGCGAGCGATCAAACTCGAATTTTTTTTCTCTTTGAAGCGAGTAATGCTGGCCGTGTAAAGTTTTGGTCGACGCTTCGCAAGAAGAAAATTTCACGTAGTCAAATTTGTAAAATGCCCTGTTCACTGCGAAAAGGTGATCTATTTTGAGGAAATGAAAAAGAATATGGTCTCAAAGGGAAACCTGAGGTTCGATGGAAAATATTTTGCATATTGCAAACAGAAAAAAAACAACATTTTTTACCCACAACCGCTTGGTTTGGTGAATAAAGCTGATATTTGGGTTCGAAAGTAAATAAACGACTACTGTTTGACGTAGAGACTTATCCACCAGTAATTGAATGAATGATGCAGAAACTTAGAACTCCCATTTTTCTTTCACTTTGTTTGAGCTACGTGTCGTGCGCTTCATTTTATTTTCTAATTTTTCTCCGGTTTTCCTTCGGGTAGAGGCGGATTTCTTACACAGGTTCTCTAGGCTTTGTCTAGGGGCGTGTTTATTGTAACAATAAATCGTGAATTTAGTGTTATTTCAATTCTTATGATTTTTAAACACTACACTCAGAATAATCTATAGTTCGATAATTTGTACATGTAAATTTTTTGCGTTAAATTACAAACATATTGACATTATAATAGTATTATAACTCGCAGCTAATTTTTTATCTCATCTATGAATTTTTGCTGCATTTTTTTAATCCGCCTCTGCCTTAGGGCCCTTGATCGGAATTGATGGAATCGTCCCTTGCTTGCTTCCGGAGAGTAAATAAGTAAATTAGTTTATTGTCCTCCGCGTGGTCATACTCAGTTTGTACTGCTTTTTTGACAATAAATTTATTTAGTGCGCTCTCGTGTACTCATTGCCATCCCTCTGCTTCATCGCACTTTTTTTCGGTGTATTAACTGCCGTGGTCACAAACTTTTCGACGAAGTGACTACTGTAGAGGATAAAATGGTGGTCAACCAAGGTTCTAGATTTTTTTAAACAAAAATATTTTTACCTCAAGTATACTATAAGTACAGATGGAAAATTGGATCTTCTAAAATTTCATTTTTGAATAGTTAAGGTTACGCGTTGACTGAAGTCAAGTTTCCAACTATTCTCAAAGCTTGCAAATATTCATAAAAACGGTTCTTATTAATTAATAATTAATTCTTCTGAATTTTACTATTGGATGAGGACAATTATTTTGTGATCCTAAAACTTGATAATAAATTTAGCTCGGCGTTTGACTCTTTCTTTGACAAGGGCCACATTGTCTTCAGTTATGTGATGCTGCTGCCATTTCCTTTAGAACAGTATATTCCACAGTTTTTGGTGAATTAGTCTTGTATGAAAATAGTAACATCATTGAGTTTCTGTTTCCATTTGCTATGTTTTAGTAGGTTTTTTTCGCTTTGTTAAACCGGTACTTGTACCAGAATATCAATAAAACATTAGTCCACGAATAAGTCTCCATATAAACCTAGTCGCTCTGGCGCACATAATACCTTTATACTCGCATATTCAATTTTCCATTACCAACGGAAAAGATGTGAGATAGTGGCATAGTAGGTAGGGCGTACAACGTACTCCTGCGACGAATAAGACAGTCTTAAATTCACACCTAATGAGAAAGTCTACTCGTACGCGTCATTACGATAGCGGCATACGATGGTATCGCTTTGCGTGTGTTGGCATTGGGCGCCTGCTAGAGTCAATGAAACATGATTAAATACCGTAGAAAAAAAAAGCGTTATGCAATACAAACAAGTAGCCATATCAATTCAATGATTTTTCTGTATAAATATTTGTTCTCGGGTTTTCAGTGGACTGTAGATCGGGGCAAGGAGACTATTCGGGAGCTGACACTTATCGGAGTTTGGGTAGGGTTTTGTGAGTACGAAAAAGGTCGTCAGCAGTTTTTATTTGTCAGAAACTGCTGACATTTTCTTTTTTTTAAACAAATAACCTAATTTTTTATGGTTCTTGTAGAAAGTCTGAATCGTAATCGATATTTATTATTTTAAAAGACCGGTAACCGAACTCTAATTTTGATTTGGTTCGGATACTCACCGTATACATTACATGCATTACCAAAAAATAAATAAACTGTCGCATTAATAATAAAAACTACCGTTACTGAAATATGTAATGCGATGATGGAAATTCTGTTGTTTTATTAAGGTGTAAAGGTTTTCTCTTAGAGACAGATGTCTGAACAAATGGATTCGCGTTCTGACATTAAAGTTTACCTTGTTTAGAGTAACGACTACTAAGGAGATTGCTACCAAGGGTTAAAATAGTTTTGAGTTAACGAAGTGTAATATGTAGTTAACATTGTTTGCCACAAAACTAATTGCCACTTTCACCTAATCTATGATTACAGCAAATTGCTTTCCACGAAACCAATTTACTTTATATCCATAGATTCCTTCCGCAATGTGTGCGTAAAATAATATGGTTCCTGCAGTCTGAAAGCTTCATGATCCTTTCAGTGAAGTTGGTATTTCGGTGACCCACTATTAGAAATTGAGCTTGCATATTTTACCAGTACATTAATGAAGAACATTATGGTTCATTTAATATGGAATTTACGAAACAGTTGAGTGAGTTTGAGTAAGTCGTTTCAACGTGAGTATTTTGATACCAATTTTTTATGTAAAAATTAGTGTCATAATATTAATTAAAATTTATTACAATATGTGAAAGAAATTATTGTGTTGAATAAAAGACAGTAATTTGAAGCAATGGTGTGATACCAACATCATGTTTCCCTTGTTCCAATATTTACTCATGTTCATTACAAAATATATTATTTGTTCTATTGTAATATTTACAATAAATGAAAGAAGTACATTATAATAGTAACAATACAATTGTTTAGCTAGCACAGACACAAACATTTGTCTGATCACGGTTGGTATGTACCTTTGTCAGGAGAGAACATAACATTAAATCTATCCGAAAAATTAGGAGTTGAGCCCAACTACACGTCACAACGTCATGTTTTCAATGAATTTGCAAGTGCGAGTACTTCAAGGAAGATAACTAAACCATTACAACTAAACAACGTTTTAGGAAATTCATCCTGATACGACTTGGGCTCGTCTTTTGTCATTGAACATCTTTCTAAGTGGCAGTGTCCTGAGTGATTGATTCACTTACTCACTCATCCAAGCAGAAAAAGAAATACTGGAGTTACAAATTTGAATATAGGTTTGGCGTTGTATAGGCGCATCTAGTAAGGATTTTTCTTTATTTCCATTTTATAGGGTTGACTTAGACCGAAATGTAATTTTTGATTTATCGCTAACTAATGACGCGATTACCACGTGATTCGTATGTCAAAGTTTATAAATAATCATATTACTTATGAAACGATCATTATAAAATTTCAACTAGTTTCAAATTCTCTCTAATGCTTGTGGTTTTTATCGTCAATTATTTCCAAACCAAAATTTTAGGATACTTTTCTGCGGCATAAAATATGCGCATATTTTTTCTCCGAATACTTTCGCTGGGAGATATTAATAACGACGGCCAGATGAAAATGGCGACGAGCTAGGAATCGAATCCGGGATCTCCTGCTTTAAACTCTGGGGTGTTTACGGCTACATCACCTAATCTACCTTATACAACTGTACACCATTTCCACTCCTACATGTTTGTGTCAATAATGTATTTAACAATAAAATATTTTGTTAGATTAAAAAACGGGAAAGTTCCAAGATGAGAATTGCCTCTGTATGACATTTATTTATTTAAAGTTTTGGTTGTACTGTCATGTCCCCATCATGACTTAAAATCTTACGTACTCACTTCCTTCATTTTCTATTTCAGCCTAATTTCATCCGTTTCTTAATTTCTCAATTTCATCTACGTAGGTTTTTTAATATTTTAAACTTCTCTTCCGTCTCTATTAATTTAAAATATTTTCTTGTTCCAATAAATCTCGTGTTTAACTCTCTATATATCCTGTGTATGACATGTCCTTCTCAGGACTCCTACGAGGCTGTACTTTCGTCGTCACTCGCAACTTGAACATCGCGTGCAATTTCTCTGCATTCCGTTTTCGCCGCAGCTACACTCTCCCTCTCGTCCCCATCCATGTGCTCGTGCAGTTACAGCAACCCCCAGCCCCTTCCCCATTCCCCATCCCCTCTCCCAGGCGACAGCAGGAGAGCAGCAGGTGTGAGAAGAGGCCGGCTGCGGCTCTCAGCGGACATTTAAACGCGTGGATGAGGTGGGGAAGATTTCTTTAATGGTTCCATGCTCCACTGTCCGGATTTGGTCTCTCGTGTTTTGGTTATCTTTGGCATTTCATTTAGTATGGACTATTAGTTTACCGGGTAGGAATGGTTGCTTCGCCTGGATAGGTCGCTTACTTACAGAATATTCCGATGATTTTTAATTTAGTTTTACTCGTCGGGTGGACGAACGGGAATTTCTACTCCTACTCCAAAAAAATGGACTAAAATTATTAAAATATAATTTTGCGAAGCTAATTATATTTGTGTATACATATAGTTATTTATGTGTACTGAGGGTGTGTGCATATAATCACGTATGAATCTTTATAATGATGAATCTTCGCTGAGGGTCTGGCTGAAGAGAGGACCTGAAGTCGGAGTGGATCTCACAAGCGAGCATGCTTGGGCCAAGCCCCAAATGAGTCCTGTTGCTGAAACCCCCATCGGACGAAGAGGGTTGATAGAATTGATGAAAAATATACTTGTAATACAATGTAATCGGGTAAAGAGTTAATAACTTTTCTTGGCAAATTTTTATTTCAACCGTAATAAATATTATACTGAGTTCGAAAAATTGAGTTAATTGTAGGTGATTTCTAAAGTTTTTAAGAAATTTTTTTTTAAGACAATAGAATTTCGATCGCAGGTCTAATTGTATAAATAAATAGTGTGTCGTATTGGCAAGTGTGAGTGATAGACACAACGTCCTAACTACCCCATCACTTATTTATGTGATATTCTGCATTAATTTTTGTATCTAGGATGGAAAACATCTAAAATAAATGTGTCGTCATAAATGCTCACCTTCCATAAATTCAATTAAATAAACTTCCTATGACCCTCACCCCAACTTACAAACCAAACAATTTTACTGTTGTTTCACTCTTTCATTTTCCTGATATTTTTGTATAAAACTTTTTGTCTATTGTGAAAACGAGTGTTCCCGAGCAATTTTCTCGGTTCATACGCCTTCCATTTCTTTGTGTTTGTGTGCGCGTGTAAACCTCTCGCACGTTGATTTTTGTCAAAGTGGGAAGAGGTGTTAATAAGGTTTCTTTACTGTGTGACTGTAATAACGTGTCAGAGATAGAGCAAATATTCAGCTGTTCCGGGACAACGCGAGTTAATATTTTTCAATTTTTAACATACAATATTCTGTTTGTTGCTGAATAAAAGCATATAAATTTGCTGCCAATTGTCATTTTATCGTAGTATGTACCGTAGGCTAATTCTTTCAGTGAAGTTAATTTATTTGTAATCAACTCTTGGAAAAATCATTTTCTTCTCAATAAAATTGATTTTGTTGGCAAAAAACAAAGACATCGTACACTTTTCCATAATTATTATGGTATTAGCGTATCAACTTAGCTTCGTAATACTGCTTAATTATACGTAGCGTATTCAGTTTGCGAAAAATGAGAAAAGTTTATTTGTGGTTTCGTAAAGTAGATAAGTGCCATCACAATATAGTAAATTTTACATTCAAATTTCGAGCATCTTGTGTGACTCGGGTATCATACGAGTTTCCGTGAAACACGTCAGATAGCATGTGAAGACCCGGCAACGCGGTTTTATACGTCCTGGGGTGGGCGTTTACAATGTCGGGCGAATGTGGAGCTGTGCGCCAGCCTGCCGCAATGCAACGCGATTAGGGGCCCTGGCTACTACGAGGGGCGAGGGTCCGCGCGCTAACGACCCCCACCCCTTTTTTGTTGCTCATCCCTTGGCTTTTAGAAAACCATGTGACCGCTGATGTACTTCTGGTATTTCCCTATACGAATGGGATGTCCAACCCTTAAATTGTATGTTTTCCACTCCGCGGTTACACCTACTATCTTTACTATCTATATTGACGGTGTATTATATTTATTTTATGTTTCTTTAATGTTCTGTTGTCCAATTGTGTGAGCAGTCCAGTAAGGGAAATGTAAATATACCGTTCCCAGTTGAGGACTGGGTTCTTATTTGAGTCAGTACGGGGCTGGAATAGCACAGTCGGGCTGGTATTTAACAAATTTTTATGGAAATGAGGACTGGAGGGAAATATATTTAATTGAATTTCAAACTTATTTATAAAGCTTATTATTTGGACGTCTAGTAACTTGCAAGCACTACGTAAGATGGAATTTAAAATTCATTGCAGACCATTATATAACTCGAATAGTAAAATATTAATTCGATATTCAATTTTGCTTTTAAGTTTTGTTCCTGTATTTCCCGCGTTGCCCAGAATCCCATGTTGTATCCGTAATTCTTTCATCTAAGTAACCCTACCATATTTTTAGTATCGTATATTATTTCAACGATGTTTTAGTTAGTGTAATGACATATCTATCTTAGGAGTTAATGCAATGGGTTATGTGGCAGAGCTTAGCACACCACAATTTTATTCACCTTGTTATTACGAAATCATCGAAAAATATATTTACTCCCTTTACATCGGAGATGAATGTAGTCGTGACTAAAATATCGATAATGGCTTTTTTTTTATGTAGTAATTTCGAGAAGTATCGAGAATATTATGTATAATATTGCTTCACAACTTCCGCATTTAAAATTTTACATTTCTGTTCGGATTTGAAAGATCCAATTTCCAACGTGTATGGTCCCTCTCAGTGACGGATCTAGACCGTAATCAAGGGAGCATTTTTGTTTAAATGTTTTGGTTATACAACACATAATTTATAAATATTACCTTTAAATAAAATGCATCAAATAAATAAATAATTAACAATCTGGTATTATTAATAACAATTATTTATTAAAGTTATTAATATGGTATTATTAATTATACTAATCTAGTATTATTAATTTTATAATCTGGTATTATTAATAACAATTGTAACCAATAACAATTATTAATCTGGTAACACCTTTACCAGATCTATCAGGACCAGATTAATCTGGTAACAGTATGCTATTTATCAACTTCAATTTTATCAGTTGAAAGTTCAGGTCCAATGTGGGGGGCTATAGCCCCCTTACCCTCCCCCCTCCACTGGTCACTCTGCTCGATCCAGCTTAAGAGTTACGAGATAAACTGCGCACTTGTCTGCAATCATTCAATCAACTCAGGATTGACACTCATAGTCTCACGTCGATGAACAGCCTCGCAGCTGGAATCCCCCATTTAACCTATAAAGAGGTCACTTTAAGGTCGACTTTTCACTTTGAGGTATGACAATTGGCAAGAGCCGAGTGACGCATTTAGTTGACGTCTGTGCGCATTTCTTTTCTGAATTAAAAAAAAAAACTTGGTGTTGATAAAATAATATTTATTCTGGAACAATATTTAATGAAATTGTGTAATATTTATACGGAATTGCGAAATGAACTTTGAAGAATATTCGCGTCATTTTTCAGACATCCTATCCGAAGCACTATTTTACATGTTCATTTCAATTAATTTTCAATACATTTTTTTAATGTTTACATTTATTCTGCGAATTCAGGTTAATTAAGTTGTCAGTCAGCGTAAATCAGTTGAAACAAATGTTGGGGGTAGCGCTTTGAGTATATAATAAAATTGTACAAGACGATTCAATTCAAACTGAGATAAAGTGTACAAACATTAAATTAAATTCTTGGGTTATATTTTCTGAAGTTTTTTTTCTCAGGTTGACAAATCTTATTAAGGTGTAAGTAGTTAATTTATTATTAATGAAGAGTATATTATATTTCAGTGATTTTGATGATAATAATAATAATAATAATAATAGTAATAGTAATAATAATAATAATAATAAAAGAGCCTTTATTTTGGTGAGACTCAGTCCTTAAGGTCTGCTCTTCCGTCTAACCATTTTAAATACAAGATGAAAATAGGGATTTACATCACTTATATCATAAGTGCTTTTGATGTATATACAATAGTTTTTAATGAACAATAGTCAACTTGAAGTTCCCGTCCTGGGAAAGACGTAACTTTTCCTAACGTCTTTTTTTAATTTTATGGCTTGTTTTTACCGCGGAAACGTTCAGGACAGGGGACACGTTCTCCCACTTGTGGTGGTTCTGCCCGGTAATTTTGGCATATCCTTCAAAGTCTAATTATCTTTGTTTGTTGTTCATCTTCTGAGTAGTAATAATAAATAATTATATTAATGAATATGTTCGTATTATGAATAATAGTAACAAGTTAGGACTAATTTCGTACAAAAAGTTGTGTATAAGGAAATAATACAAACTGTGAACTCGCTTTACCCCCTTCGAAAGCAGCATGGCCCGCCACTGAAAAAAATTAGTTTATTGTCCTCCAAGTGGTCATATTCTGTATGCCACTGTCTTTTGACAGCTATTCTTTAAATTTTCATTTAATGTGTATGCCCATGATGTAGACTGCATTGCCGAACAGCTCTTCGAGACTAAACAGCAATGCAAAACACGAAGTATATTTTCAGAATATTCGGTGAGTTCTTCAAATATTTTGAAAATTAATTAAGTTTTTTAAGTAAAAAATATTTATTTAAAATATTTTGTAAGTAATTTATTTTCCAAAAAAATATTTTCTCTTAAAAGACGATGCGTTCATTATTACATAAATATTAAATGGTCTATGTACTATTGCTTAAACGGGGAAAGGGTGTGTTATAAAAGGTAAAATAGATATTAGCATGCGTATTATTGTACTCATTTATATCAATTATTTTAAACGTTCTAAAGATTTAATTATCTATCGGCAAAACTTTCTTATTCACATTAAATAGAGAATAAAGAAAGAGAGATGTTTAGTTGCCTAGTTGTTTATAGGTGACTAATTTACTATATTTTCAGATTCTGAGACAAGATTCCATGAAAGTATACTGAACTAATAAAATGCTTATTTTGATGTTTTTCTTGTAAATCAAAAACTTCTTCTGAGAAGCGCTACGTATTTGAATTTTTGTATTAAAATGTACGCTTGTATGTTAAACACTCATGCAGGCTTCGTAGGAACGCAATCAGTACCTTCCGATAGTTTGGACTTAATGTCCTCCCTAACGTTGACCCTAACGACCGCAAATCTGCTTGCAGAGCTGTCTGTCGATACATGGCCTCCACAGCCCCTACTTGTATTAACTGCTTGTACGGTAAGTGAATGTGCAGACGTAACCACAAAGCCACCTCTATTGCGGCTCCCTGCCTTGTCCCGATTCGGTCTGCCTATTCAATTCCTCTTTATATTTGTCGCCACTATTACTTCGCTCAACTGTGGAGAGCATCTCATTTTAGGTCTCTACCCCCTTTCTATCTTTATCAATGTCTACATGCTATCCCATGGACGTTCCATTCCGTTTTGTCTTACGTATCCCATTTTTTCTCTTCTTTCTGTTTGTTTTCTTTCTCTTTCGTATTAAGGTAGTACAAGCGTAGGTAGAATTAAATCACAAAAGTGTGTGAAATCGACGTAAATAAACAGAGTAACATGTACTTATTGTGATTCCAACTTGAAAAACGTACCTCGTCGGACATTTAAATCAAATAAATACAATTATAATTGATGGTTAAATACATTGCGTCTCATGGAGAAAACACTTATTTACAAAAAATTACAACTTTTAAATCACAAAAAAGATAAGAAGTTTATTTTGATTTGCAGTCAATTTTCCCTAGTATTTTTTACATTACTTTTATCTGTAGGTCACCGGACATTTGAGAAAGCTATTTAACTTTTTCTGAGAGAGATGCATAAATCACGAAACCGTTATGGTCGACCGTCAAGTTTATAAATGCATTTCAAACAAGTCAAGCGAGTTCCTGAATTTTGTTTGCACTGTATTAACTGATAGTTACAGATTAAATCATATTTATTCGTCATTATTATTCATATTGTTTTGTTTCAAAACAATAAAAGTAAGAATGAAGAAAACAATTATACATTTCAGTGATTTGACTAACTTGGAGTGCTGGTCCCACCTTAATAGCTCCCGTTGCATCTCCTTCTCCTATCCTCGGTTTTCAACCTATCCTTATTGGGTCTAGTATGTGCATACAACCGTAGCTCATCCACAGCTTTGTCTACTTCTCGCAGTTGGTGGTGTTGGGATCCTCCTGCTCTCCTTCGTACCGACGCATAGCTGCGACCCTGCGGTCTCCATTGTTGACAAAGCTTCTGTCCGAGAGGAGACCCTTGTGAATCTCATCTCGAGGCTCCCCTTGTAGTTCTGCGCGGAGAAAAGGCCAACGGCGACCTAAGTCCTGGCCACTTCGATTGTCTCTATTGGGCAAATATCTCCACTGGATTCCTTCCCTTTCGCATGTTTGAGTTAACTGCCCTGTGTTCACTTGTGTTACTATAGCTTTATCTCGTGGGTTTTCTTTCGTGATAGGCTCGCAATGAGAGTAGAGAAAAACAATACGTTTCTTTCGAGTTTTCAATGTCTGGCGTCTAATCATAAAGACTGTTGATATGTTTTAAAAATAGTAGCGTAAAACATTAAATGAATCCTTTGAAAATTATATTTGGCTTTAATGGCCGATGACTTTACACCATTTTATTCTTTTTCTTTCATTATTTTTTTTATTATATCGACGACAAAAATTAACGTAACAAATGATGCTTTAGGATATAAAGCAAAACATGTAACATTTCCATGAATGAAAAATATTAGTGCATAAGTATTGGAGATGTATGCTTTACATAATTTAATTAATTTGTTGTAATCTAAGTTGTTTTTCGGCGCAATACGACGTTGTTAACACTTCGATGGAGTGTTCTGCACGTGGCCAGACGAAGATGAACACGTGACCGGAGCATTTGCACAAGCACGAGCATTTGCATAAACACGATCTATATTAATAGGATAAACGGTTGCTGGTTGCAGGCAGTTACGTCTACTGGAGTTACGACTACACATGTTGGTGGGTTTGCTCGTAGTAGTTAGGCCGTTCTTTTAGCGAAACATCCTGGGTGTACTTCCCTTAATTGTTATTTAACTACCTTAATGAATGTCAACCATAATCGTATATAACGCCACCTTTATTTCAGAACAATGGAGACCCCTGCTTGTGCGGTTGAACCATCTCACACAATACCCTTTTTTTTTTACTCTCTCCCTAGCTTTTTTTCTTTTCCCACCGGGTCTTTTCTCCATTTCGGGGTCCGTGGAATGCTTAGTCGCTGTGTATTTCCGCGGGGAACTGTACGAATCGTTTCTGTAGGCGAAGCCTGTTTTAAGTGTCACCTAACTACCTTCGGCAGGAACGGTGGTTGCTGCATCGGGCGGCGTCGCGCGCAAACTTTTTGTGAGCGTCTCTTGAAGTATCACTACCTGCAGGGTTGGAAGTTTTCCTTCCGAATCCCCCGGGGTGGCGTCTTTGTAGCCGCAAATGCCTTCAGAAGCGCCCGCCCGCCGTTCGCTCTGCTTTACCTTCGCGCGGTATCTACTCCTCGCGTGACTGTGAGAAAAGTGCCATCTGACGAAACTTTTACGACGCCCGCAGCGGATATAATCGCTTTGTTTCGTGAATAACGACATTCAACTGGACGTTTATACTGATACTTTCATTTATGCAGTTTTCACGAAATGAAAGATCTTATTTTGTTTGTTATTAATAGACATGGTTTATGCACCAGTGCTTCTTCAAACCTTATATACCTGGAATATTCTAAAACATTCATGACGAAGTTACAAATGAGAAGTATCTGGAGCTATCTCTGCTTTTAAATCTGTATTATTCCCCTCTTAAATTGCGGTGAATCACACCGACAGGTTACAGATTAGTTATGATATGTTGAATGAAAGTGGGAGAGGGGACCGAGATTCGAACTCGGGACTGGACCCGGACACGAACGGGGTGGCGCAGTTGTCAGCGCATCAGCGCGCTAAGCTGACAGTTTCGAGTTCAAATCTCAGTCCCGTCTCCCATTTTAATTCAGCATAATATAGTTAATTGATTGTGGCACTTGAATAATTTCCAAAAACATTTCTTTCCCTTTTAATACTCTCCTAATTTTGGTTTTAGCTTATTTGAGTTGGGAGCATGAGAGTAATTTTCTTTCTAATGGATGGTGACAAAAAATTCCACCACTGAAACGTATATTTCCTAGGAATTTAAATGATTTAATTACACTGTTTTTCTGTTTCCTGAAAAAATGCTTTTGTTGGAAATGCACTCGTAGAACAGGCACATGTTGCTTATGTTGCTTATGCACTCTTAGAACAGGCACATTACTCACAATGTAATAGATACCTTAAGTGATGACTCTTGTGAATCCAATAAAAGTATCATTCCATGGAAGCTTATCATTATTTGGTGTATTAATGTCGGTATCGTGCGCTCCGAAAACGCATTTGCTCCGATACTTCTCTTTTTATATGCATTGTGACCTGATCGATTTATTGATTTTTGGTACGTAGAACAAATTGGTTTTTAATAACACAGTGATTCAAATATTTCCAATCGCGTCTGGTAATAGTGACCTCACACTTTTATGAAAATGATGTTTATGTTGTGTAACTTTTTCCATAACAAGAATACAAGTGATTATCTGTTTCCAATACATTTTTTCTCTCGTGCTCACACAATATAAACTTGGATATCGGCTTCAATATGTGCGAGCTTCGTACGGAGTGTTTCATTGAGGCAAGGGAAGTGGTATCGAAAACTGATCGTGCGTTTTGATTATTTTATTATAACATGTAGTTGAGGGACAGTACTTTTAAAGTAAATTGAAAGATTTATAAAAATGTGAGAAATAATGACCAAGATGTTCCATCATAACTTTTAAATTTTCTGATTCCGTCTCTAATGCAGAATAAAACACTGAAATCGTCGAAAGTCGATTTAGAGCTTAAAAGGAGGACTCGTGATATTTCGTGTTTGAAAACTTTTTCTCCTTATTACTCGAGAATACGATGAGAACGAAAACCCCACTTAAGAAGCACAAGTCCTTGTAACTTAATAATTTTCCTTTTTTGGATCTGAAAGTTTCGTACCACTGCAGAGTGCACAACATCTGTGTTTCTTCTGGTTTGTAAAATGTTTTTATATTATTTTTCAAAAACGACTAAATAATAGTATGCCGTGACAATTCGGCGTATTATTTTGAAGCATGCATTTTTAGAAATGCGTAAATCTTATACATGACAAAATGTACATTGAGAAATATCTTATGTACGACAAAATAATAATTCTAACTTTTCAGATAAATACATTGATCCAATATTTTTTTCTGGTTGTTGAAAATAGACGCTTCTTTGTATTTATACTTCAGTGTCGTTTTTAATTTTTTTATTAAAACTATTTTTTAATAACAAGTTTAATCTAGTTACGATGTTTTTAAATTTTTCCTATCGCCTACTGGAATTTGACATTTTGATTGAACTGGTTTGGTGACTTTTTCTTAGATTTTGTTATTTACGAACTTCCTGTACATTTCTGAGTTCAGAAGAAACATTTCCTTAACTCTCAACAATGGCCTTCTTCTGTAATTTGTAGTCAAAAAACTGGTTTGATCCATCTCGAGATCGAATGGTGATGGGGTGATTGTAATGCTTATACGGTGATCTCGTTCTCCTCCATGGGTACAACATAATTCAAAGATCCATATCTTTCGCGTGATTAGAACCAGAATCTTTGGATTGGGGGAGATCTCCGTCTCGAACTCATAGACTTATATATGATACAGACTGTGCGATCTCTGCTGTGGATTGTCTGTGATAATATGAGACGGAAGATACTGTTTGGTATGGCTCTCTCTCTCTCGCACGTGCGCTCGGAGGAGGAAAATTATTGGGCGCAACAGTTTCGAGTCCCCCCCACTCAGGTAGATGGGCGAGAGACTACGAATACTAATATAAATATTATTGAAAATATAATATTAAATATTATGGCGATTTTAAATTTTAATATTATACGTTAATTCATCAAATAGATAATTAACAATTCATTAAATA
>NNCF01126795.1:398909-414236 GCA_002313205.1 Laupala kohalensis
ATTTATTTATTTATTTATTATACAGATACATTTATCAATTTCAGTATTATTTGTTGTAAGTTCAGGTCGAATGGGGTTCAGGTCCTTAGCCCCTCCCTCCCCCCTAAAGATCCGCCACTGCTCTAATGCAACAAACGTGAGTATATATTGCAATGAATTTCAGTCACGCTCTTCTCAGAACTTCCCTCGCCATCAGAATAATTGTCTCCTCGTGTCTCGATCACTCTCATTCCAGAGCAGCGGCCTTTCGACCTCCCTGCTCATCGATCTAGTGCGCGTCGACTGAACCCTGGCCTTCGAACATGCATCACAGGTGTCTCGAGCAGACGACCCTCGCGGGACGCGCACCTAATCGGCGCACCGCTTACCCTCGCCCACCCGTGCTGCAATTACCTCACGCTAAACGCAGACGAGATATGGCTGCCCGCGAAGATGAAAGGGTGTTACGTTTTAGTATCAGGTTCCGCTTACTGTCCAAACAAATCATGCGAGTCCTCGCTTGTTATTAAATCAGCTGTTGGTGAGATCTAACGGATGCTTATGAAGGGGAATGGGGGCGAAGCGTACAGTTGCAGATTTCATATATGGCGAAAAGAAAATATAAATATATTTATTTTATCTTTCTTGAGTGGTTCAGATCACGAGACCTGCTCTTCCTTCTATCCGTGACTTGTGAGAGGGAATTGGGAAAAATGTTGGTTCGTCGCGTAACATATGGTATCGAACCGACACTTTCCTGGAGTAGATGAGGGCAACATCAGCTGAAAACTTCACCTTCGTCCGAGAAGGGTTTGACACCGCACTCTTCCGCTCAGCGGTATTTAGGAAACGAAGACGCCGCTGGCCTATCACTATCGGTTCTTGTATTCAATTAATTGTTGTAATTGAGTACTACATAAAAGAAAAATGTAGGATCAAAAAACAATATCTTAAATAAAGTACGTGAAGATAAATGCAAGTGATATTAATAGTAGAGGCATCAAATAATTAATTATAAAATTGGGATGTCACATCCATGGTACGAAAAACACACAATACGATGCCAAGCAGAGAATAACATTAACAACCAGATTGCTGTTGGTTTCGAACGAATCATTAAAAAATATCTCGTCTCCGATGAGATAGTTAAGATCAGAAATTATTTTCGTTAATTAAAATATGAAGATGATAAATCATTGAATGATGTATGATGGAAAATATTGTGACAATATCCATAATGTTATGAATTGTACCGATATTACTGGAGATAATCTATTTGGAGAAATCCTTTCCTTGCTCTAAATTTGCATCTCACTGCCAAACCTTCTTCTCGGTGTATCATTCAATTATCACTCCCTAAATTTCCAAATATCCCAAGATATTTAATTTTCTTATATTATTTGCACTTATATGACCGCATATAATAACGAAAATTGATTTCAACTACCCAACAACCCCTTAGCACCCCTTTGGTGCACTGAAGCTGCATATGACGATAGAAAATGATTCCAATTACCCGCTAGAACCCCTTGCGATCCTCAGAGGATGGGAACTGAACTTAGTACTCGTTATGAAAATTGAAAATGTATGCATATTATGAAATCAGTTTTAATCGTTATATACGGTTTCAGTTCACTAAAATACCTGATAATATACATATATTATAAACTTCCATGAAAAACGAAATTTTAATCCCCCTAGGGGCTGTAGGGGGTGCTAAGAGAATATTGGATTATTAAAAAAAAACTATAGCCATAATCGGTTTCAGCGCCCCAAAAAACATGGGGGTAGTAGGGTCTACCTTCTGGGTTTCGACTTTTTGTGTGTGTGTATGTGTGCGTAAGATTTGGCCAACAAATAAAAATAAATTTGAAATCGTGTAATATGAATCAATTCAAGGTTCCAGGATGTGGTAATAAATCGCGAGAATGATCGTCAAGTAGTAGCCTTATATTGGATGAACGTAACCACGTCTTCCAGAATCGTATTGCCGCTATTAACAACTCCAGAGTGCCAGAAGTTGGTTTCCGAATGTGGGGCATACGATGCGCAGTACTAAAGTGAGGAATGCCCTGAACGTTATTCTCGCATCAAGGAGTCGTGTCATTCAAACGTCGTGTCTTTAAAGTTGTAAAGGATTTGAAGGAGTTCTCCCGTCTGTCCCCATTCGACCCTACCAAAGGAGAGAGAAACAAGAGTAGTCATTTAATTTGAATTGTCACTGGAATTGAAATTGTGTTTACTGATACTGCTAAGACATTTTCTCGACTTACTAGCTCCGAACATTTCTTGTAGTATATCTAGAATCGTTGTTTGGACGTATATGGGATGTAGAAACCATACGAATGAAGATTCAATAAACCATAGTACTTGCCGTGAAAGTCGTCAAAATGAGAATGTCTAAGAAATGCTCCTAATGGATGACAAAAAATATGTTATTTGATGATACTCATTGTGGAAAACATAGCATGGTAAATGTGAATAAATAAACACACGCAGAAAGAACATCTGTCCATGAAGTTTATCCCAACGGTCTTATCTGTCATTTCAAAATTTGGAGGATTAAATTTTCTAATAATATTTGTTGATCTCATATATCTTGCTTGTGAAATGTATCTTGTACTAGATATTATTCCCCACGGATTATGAGTATCGGTATGGATTAGACAGTGTATGATATTCCTGAAAATGACTGAACGAGTTTTTTCTTCTTTTAATTCGGGGGGCGAGTATAGTATTAGCCGAGGAAATCATGGGTGATAATTACTTAAAAGTAGAACTATTATTTTATGTCCAATTGATGAGTCTGAACAATCTGGGGTAAAATATAATTAATTCACTAATTCACGAGATTAATTTATTAGTTCACGAGAAACCCACTGTCATTTTGTGCGTGTGTGTGTGGCTTTAGGGCTCGTCAACAGCAGGGTCATTAGAGCACTTGCAGGTTTTTCCCTTGGGGAAAAATGCAGTTTCGCACCATAGAGAATAACCGCAACGAATACTCGCCGAATATTTCGACCATGCCCATTAAAAAACCTTCCTGAAATCAACAAATATAAGATGAGAGAAAAGAAAACGAAACAGTTGGCGAACACATTATATCATAAAAAAGGAAAACAAATCTAAAAATTATAATTTTCAAATTACGGAAAGGAAAGATAAAAGGATATAAGACTGGGAAGAATGCAAATTTTTAACCCTCCCGAGAACTTGTGGGAGAAGCCTCAATCCACTCATAAAATTCAATAGTTTATACATCATCCGTTTCATTTGATTTGTTGGTAATTCTGCAGCCAAGCCAATTTATCTCCGTATTCTCGTGTATCTTTTACAATCAGTTAGTAGGTGACGCACTGTCAGAGAACAGCTACACTCCTCACAAACGGGTTCATCATGAAGTAGCAAGAGATACTTATGAGTGAGAGGACAATGTCCTATGCGCAGGCAGGTCAGCAAGACCTCGTTACGACGGGCTGACCTACAGGAACTGCTCCTTGACTGAACAGAGGATTTGATAAGTCGGAGCTTATTCCCTTCAACAGCCAACCACTCAGAAGACGGGAACCACAGGTCTTACGGGGAAACACCACGGAGCAGCCGACACCATCGGCCTGCTTCGACCCGTCGGTAAACACAGGGATATGGACTCGGTGTATGTCGAGGATTAGTTGAAAGTATACCCTCAACATCGCAGCTGGAGTGTTCTTCTTGTCATGATTCAGAAGATCGAAATTAATCTTCGGCTTGTGCAAAACCCAAGGAGGAGTCTTACTGAAACCTTGATTTAAGACAGTAGGTGTGCGTATAATCAAGGATTCCAAATTTCTTTGCAGCGATATCCAAAAGGTTTGGTTGCTCTCAGTCTGTAGTTGTAGAAACGCATGGAAGAAGAGGACGAATGAAATACTGCGTTGTGTACCAGATTGTTGGGTAGAGCAAGCACATGGCAAAAGTGTCGTAACATGTGGTGTTGTCGCCGGAAGTAGAGAGATGGTTCGCCACTCTCGGCATACAAACTTGGAATGGGACTAGTATGGTAAGCTCCCGTGACTGGTCGGATACCTGCATGATGAACACTATTCAACTTTCTTAAATAGTTTTCGCGAGCAGCCATAATTGAGCCACACTGTCAATTATTTTAATTTTAAACCATTTTTTTCACCTGACTAACATTTTACCACTGAGAATTTTGTTATTTTATTATTATTGTTATTTTAGTTATATTTATATATAAATGTTTTATAAATGAAGCAGTGATGTTAATAGTACCAATTTTACCACTTGACCCGAAGGAAGTCCCCAATAACAAAAAAAATTCTCCCAAAGAACAAAAAAGACCAATAAAGAAATAGCCCTGTAAGAATAGAAATATGGGCATCATGCTTAGGAGTTCTGCTCTACCCCTTCCCCACTTCCTTTATTTACTTAAGGAATACTCTCTCGGACCATGAAAGATTAAAGATATCAAGAAGGTATTCTTTCGATACGAGACGGAGTTGTCGGAGCATTTCATAATGAATGGAATCAGGGCCGGGATCAGTGTCGTGGGCTGTCGCTAGAGCTGACTCAAGTTCCCACAATTAGACGAGAGTGTTGTACGGTTCATAGTTTTAGGAAAGAAAGTGAAAGGAGATGCTCTCTGCTATTTCCTTTTTCCTCACGAAATCAGGAACGCAGTTTCCTGTAGATGTTAGGTCAGCAAGGTATTCAGCCATTTCTCTGTTGTTGGTGAGAACCTGACCCTGATAATTGAGTCCAGGTATCGGGACGCGAGAATACCTTCCAGATATCTTTCGGATTGACTCCCATACTTTAGTGGACGATGTTGTTTTCTTAATGGTACTTAGAAACTCTTTCAAGGAGGTGGATCTAGATTCTTTGGTGATTCTGCGCGCTTTTGCTCTAGCAATCCGATATGCGGCGAGGTTTTCCGGAGACGGACTATCCTTAAATTTCCGCAATGCTCTACGTTGCGCCCGAATGACGGACCGACATGCGTCGTTCTACCAGGGGTCATGAGGACTTCGCAGAAACGTAGATGTTTTCGGAATGGATTCTTCAGCGGCGTGATAAATCACGTGGGTCAGATGGTCGACCCTCTCTTGGACACTTCCCGTTACTTTGAAGACAGCCAGAGAACGGTACAGTTTCCAGATAGCCTTTCTGAAAATCCAATTCTGAGGCTTGCATTCGGGAACAGTCGCACGTTCCTGCAAGGACAACCAGATAGGATGATGATCGCTACCATGCAGATCATCTTCTACCTTCCATTGGAAGTTATCAGCAACTTCAAGAGAGCAAATGGTTAGGTCTATAGCAGTCCATGACCCCGTGGTAAACGCCAAATGGGTCATCTCTCCGGTGTTCATTAAATATTAATCTTCACGCTCAGAGAGACCATTCAGCAGTCGGCCCCTGGGGCAATCGCTCGACGAACCCTACAGTACACTGTGAGCGTTGAAATCTCCTAGGAGGATGAATGGTTGAGGGAGCAGGTGATTTAGATATCTGAGGGAAGTCTCTGAGACATCTCATGTCGGAGGAAGGTACATTGAACACACAGTAATAGTTGGTATGCTCTGAATTGGGACTGCTATATCCTGGATTTGAGTTTGTAGAAGAACAGGTGAGCAGAGGATATTGTTTCTAACAAACACGGCAACTACACCTCCTGCTCGATCTCCCGTGGTGTCGTCTTATCTGAAGCTGCTGTATCCCCGCAGAAAGGGAGAGTGTTCTGGTAAAAGGTGTCTCCTTTGCAGACAAATACAGATCGGATTCCAACGTTGTAAGAGCTGTAACTCTTCACGTTGAGTTCTATAGCTATTAAGGTTCCACTGAAGTATGGAAGGCTTTACTATTTGGAACCTTCTGGGTCAGGCTTCTGAATGTGCATTTCCGCGTCACCGTCGGATAATGCACTATCCGACTCGGAGGAAGAAAGTACAGAGACGTTCTTTTTACATCTCTGCGACTTTTTGAACGATGTTTTTGTTGTTTTCAAAAATCAAGATATTTCAGGGGTTTAGCCTTGGAACCCTGCTTTGTCTGCCTGTGTCTTGGTAGTTACCGTGGTAGGTTACATACTACTCGACGTTTTCTTTGAAGTAGATCGACGGGGTGTTGGAGTTTTCGGCTTAACAGGAACGGCTTGAACATCTTTTTTCCCGCATTTGCACTGGCATGTGCGCGACGTTGTCGTAGACACGTCAGTGAAATCTGCTTGAACGGAAACGTTCTTCATTATTACAGGAGTATTCGCTGCGGTGGAGTAACTGATAGAAAGCCCAGTAAATCTTCCGTGCTTCACCGTACGGTATCTTTTCCGCAGTGTTGATCTCGTGCACTTTTTTTAATTCCAGAAAAGCGACACACTCCCTGGTCCATACCGGGTGAGCCTGTAGAGGCCTTTAGAGGAAGTCGTTGTATGTCCAAATCTCTGGCATTTGAAACACCGTAGAAGATTTGGAATGAAGGGTCGCTCAGTAATGTTAAGCCATCGAGCTTTGAGATCTTTGGGTAGTTTAGGACAGTCAAATGTCTAGATGAAGGAACTGACCTTTTGCGGAACACCATTGAATTAACTGACCTCAACTACGTGGTCAGCCTCCCATTCTTCAACACGTTCTTCTGTTGGCATATCCATGATGTCCCTGCAAGATACTACTCCTTTCCTGCGATTAAGTGCAGCATGGAGTTCGCACTTGACAGGGAACTCTCCCAGCTGTTTACACTTTAAGAGGTTCAAAACCTGTTTGCTGAATTTGGTTTCCAACAACATGGATCCATTCCTCAATCTTTTTATTCCTTTTAGTGATCCACAGATACCTTCCAAGGCTTTATGTATGTAAAAGGGGGAAACTTTTTCCAAAGTTCCCTCCTTTCTTGTCATTAAGATAGGAACATTTTCATACGGAATGCTCTGTAACTTTTCCTTATCTTGTGAAGCGGGAGGGCTGTGAACCCTCGGCCGCTTCGAACACGCTTGAATGAATACTCACCTTGCGGCACACCCGCTCCGCAAGGCGGGAAAACCGAGACATCTGTCATTTTGTCCCACGAGTTTGGAGGAAAATATGTCTGGTGACGTGGAGCCCCCGTATCACGCCACTAAGACTTATTCAATTGAGGTGCGGCAGTTACCCCAGAGGTTGTCCGCTAGCGAGTGTTTATCCTCAACACCCATTCACCTCATCGGCGCGTAACACACCTTGAGGTTGAGGGATTTTTATAGAGGTTTAATCCTTCCTGGCGAACCCGGCCGATGAAGGCAAGACCTCCGCCCTTTGCAACATGCAACTTTCCACCATCGCGCCAATGGTGGTCGCTGAAGCATGCCCAAAGCTTACGGTGTCCGAGGACTGGTGGCGCAGTACCAGTCCCCAGTTCGGGGTCGTGGGTTCTCCAAGCCCATAATCAGTCGAAACTGAGCCCCCTGCGGGGGTCTTCCTCCTGATACGAATTCTAAAACAGAAGTCTGTTGGGAAAGACAATATAAACGTTAAACATCCATGAAAAGAAAATTAAACATATTGTTATTTAAATAATTTCACACTCTATTGTTGTACTTGCCAATACGTCTGATCCATTAACAAATATATTAATGTTACATCAGTTGAATTTCACTCTTTTCTTACAAAGATTAAAACATCAACTTTTGAATTGATATTGTGATTTCATTTGTATGAATTATTTTTAATATTAAAATTATATTTGTTTTTGTTTCCCATTTAAAACAAAAATCTGGTAATTAGTCATAAATTAATAATTTATTTTAAATTAACATTAGAGTTTATTGAAGTTATTGTGACGATGTTCGCTTTTCTTTCCACCTCGTCAACTGAAATAAAAGCTGCGTGCAGTAGATTACTGCGAAATTAATTGAGAATGAAGTAATGGCTTTAAATCTAGAAATGGTGTTGAGATAAGATAATCTTACGGTTCCCCGGGGTTGAGTCGGAAGTGAGGGAGTAGGTGTCTTGAGTTGAAGGGCGGGGTCCCGGGAAGTGGCCTCGTTTACGGGGTGTGGGTGGTGGTTGGAGGAAGGGGAATGAGGGCTGACGTTCGTGGGCCGCGGCCGCTTTATTTTTAGCCATCACCAGCTCATCCTCTGCACTCTCTCATAAAGCGCGAACATCGTGGCTCAATACAACGAACGGCTGCAGCAAAGGAAGTCAGGCAGGTGTTACGTGAAGGGAGAGACGGGAGAAGAACGGACAGAAATAAATGAAGAGTGATCTCCCTTCGACTTTCTCTTTTACCCAGAATTCCTGAGCAACTTCCCGCGACAATGGAATAGTAGGTTACATTTCCATTGTTTAACATTACGACCTTTCATGAACCCCAGATGAAATTTATATGAAATTATCTGCAAAACAAGACATATGTCTAAAGAAAATATCAGAATCAAGAAATACATTTTAAATTTTAAAACATTTCTGTTAATGTATTATTTCCGATCTACAAAAGAATCTCTATAACCTTTATCTTTTCATTTAATTTATTAATTAATATAAAATTGTATTGATGCAATTAGTATAGAAACGGTGTCTTGAAAAATATTTCTCCAGAAAATACCATCAAATGTTACGTTTCAAAAGTCAGAAACACGTTTAAAATTTGTTTTAAATTAGCGGGTGTAATTACTTTTTACCAATGCTTTATTTATTTATTTTTCTTTTAAGTTCTAAAAAATGTAGTTGCGTTTCAAAATGATTAAGGAACAATGATCTACAATACGAGATTCATCAAATATTTTAGGTCGATTTTTGAAGAATTACAATATATTTTTTACGAGTAAGTGTATTATTATAATGGTCTAACAAAAATTAAGAATGGGGATGCGTAAAATAACTTTTATAGTACCTTGCATGCATTAATTTTATTTATATAGCCAACCAAAATAATTTTCTGGTGGTTGAGAGACCTTGAAACAAATTATCTCAAATACGTTTTGGAAATATTTTAGGCGCATACTTTTAGTGGTCTCTTTCAGGGAGGATAATATTATCAAATGGATAAAATGGCTCCTTAACTCAATCATCCTTATAATTAACCCATTATGCCTGATGGTGATGGAGTTTCAGAGTTATTAGTCTGATGATTCTAAGTATAGTCAATGGAAGAGCATAGGGATCGAACTCGAAAAAGAAAGAGGACAAGAAAGAAACAAAAAATATCGGGAAACAATCTACGGATGACGTGACACTTTACTGGAGAGCGGTTTTTCCCCGACGAAGGAACAGAGCTTCCATGTACTACGAGTGATGGCGAACGTAAAATGTGGGAGGAAAGACACCCGTTCTTGTCCGCCGATAAACGACCTTCTCTCCGCTACGAGGAATCACTGGGTGTGGAACTATCTGAGCGCGTGTTCGCCCAAAGAGGTCACTGGGGAACATCAATTCACGGAGTTGGTGGTGGAACGAGCATATTATCACGCGCATTCTGACGCAGTCTCAGAAGCTGTCCTGGGGCCGAAGAAACCATTTAAACATGCTATTCACCCTGAAATGTCAAAGAAAATTTCGAAATCTGTGAGGGGGGGGTGCTCTACGGCTCCTCGACATCTAGGTCATTAGAGCCCTAAAAACTTGTACAAGTATGGAAAATGCAGTTACGCACTAGGGAGAGCCAAAATGACTCCCCGCGCGTGGGACTCGCCGAACAACTCAACCATACCCACTAAAAAGCCTCCTGAATTACAACTCAAAACTCAAATATCAACATATCTCAAAACATTACACAAATCATTACAAAAATATAAATAAAATAAAAAAAGGAAGAGGAAAATGAAAGATACCCTAGCCTTAATAGCGTCGGGATCGAAAAAAAGAAGAGGTGGCCACGGAAGGTCAAGAAAGAGAAAGGAAGGAGCCTCGCACTAGTAAGTGGAAGTAATGCCAGACTCGGCTCAGGGCCCCGTGTTCTCCAAACACGTACTTACTAGATGTAAGTCCCTTGGGGGGTATTGCGTTTTGAAGAGAGAAATTTAATAAAATATACTCTAATCTTATTTGTAGTTGCTCCTTCCTTTCAGGTTGAGGAATTGGAGGAGGAACAATGCTATAAATCCAGAGGACAAAAAGATACGGTTAAAGCAAATATTAACAAAAAAAGCGCGATGTCAGATGAGAGAATAAAAGGAAAAGAAGGAGAAGAAGAAAATGTCGATAAGGAGGGAAAGAGCTCTGTTATTATTTTAGAGGCAAAAAAGTTATTGATTTAAAAATGATTTCTAACCTAATAATTTTTGTTACAAGATCTCACATTCAAGAAATTGTGATAAAATGAGAAAATAAATTTATTGTCAAAAAAGCAATACAAACTGGGTATGACCACGCGGAGGACAATAAACTAATTTACTCTCCGGAACCATTCTATCAATTCTGATCAAGGGCTCTAAGGCACAGGCATATTGAAAAATTTCATCAAACTCCTAGATAAAATAAAAAGTTAGTTGCGTGTTATAATTCTTATAGAATATCAACAAATATGTAATTGAACACAAATCTATTTCACAAGTATGAATTATTATCGAACTATAGATTATTCGAAAATAGTGTTTATAAAACGTAAATATTAAAATAAACACTAAATTCAAGATTTATTGTTTCAATAGACGGCACCCCTAGACAAGAGCCTAGAGAACCTGTATAAAAAATCCGCCTCTACCCGAAAGAAAACCGGAGAAAAATCCGGGCCAGGGTGGGGTTACAGAATTAATGTATATAACCGAGCCAAGGTAGAGTACACATGAGACTAAATTAATATGAATCATAAGGTAAACACATGCATGCAAAAAAAAAAAGTTTTGAAATTGTTATAAGTTATTTTGTGAAATACTTTGTTTTCCGAAGAAAATAGAGTCTTTTAAATGGTCGAAATTCATAAAAAATTGTGTTCCAACAAATGAAAGAGAAAAAACTAATTTACCAGAATGCGAAATTACGTAAAATATGTATGTTCCTTGGTAAATATGGATTTACATTAATTTGGACTTGGTGTATGGTTGCTGATTAACATTGTCGACCTATTTCATACATTATTTATTCGAGTCTAATTTTAATAATCCAGTTAATTATCATAATTATTCGGGCGTAGCATTTAATGTTGATTTATTCATTACGATTTAACGATTAATTCATTTACAATACTATGCCAGTACAGTTTTTAAAATATAGTCTGATTCGCTTTAAAAAATAGACCTATCTCTGTATTCTACTATTTTACGTCCATTGTATAATCATGATAAATAAATAAATTACAATTATTTGCACCTGACGACGATTCCAAGCTCGAATCGAAGCGTTCTGTAGTAGAAGAACACAATAAAAATATATTGTAATCATAAAAAAAGTTGTTAGTTATAATTTATTCATTTATATCTAAATTATTACTTATCTACTTGGTTGTTCCATTTAGTTAAACAATAAAAAATGTTCTTTGGTGCTGAATTTTTTGTGTCCTTTCAAAATTGAATCTAACTCGCCCATGACACTGCTATATAATCCCACGTCGACCCATATGCACATGAGATCAAAAAAAACCTCCGCAAAGCGAATTTAAAGAATGCAGACCTCTCGTTGAGTGGTTGTGAGAGATGGGATGTGCGGGGAGAACAAGTGCTCGTGCACCGGGGCCGTAAATCGGCTCAAGACAACGCTTTGCCTCTCTGCCTTGCTTCACCCACCCACATATACCCCCTCGAGTCCCGGCGCCTCGCTCGCACAAGCGGAAGAGCTTATTAATAGCATCTGCTTCTACCGCCTCCGTTGCCCTCCTGTTTCCGCGCCTCTTCCACTACCTCCGACAGTCGACTAGTACTTCATGCTGCACTTTCGCGAGAATTATTACCCGGTTGAGACATATTAGACGGCACTGTCCCTTCTAATTCACCCGTCCATTTTCGCTCGGGCGTGACTTCTGTGTTGGTATTTAATTCCTAAAATAAATACGTTCTTGATATCTATTTTAGAATCATTATTTTCGTATTTATTATTTGAACTTTTGTGTAGAAATAACGAAATTACTCACATTTGACCTCATTTACGGACATGATTTTGGTGATATTTTAATTTAGAACGAAGATTATTTAGGTATTGTCCAATAATTTTCTAATTTTTATTCATCTAATTATTTTGTTTGTGTTGTTGTATTGTTTTTTTCTTACAAGTTTATTATTATTAATAATAATAATAAAAGTAAACACTCAGAAATTTAAAATAGGGGAAAATTCACATGGGGTTCTTGCGTTTAAACTTCGCTACATAAGTGAATATTTGAATTTCTATAATTTCTACCATTTTTAGGTGCAGTAATAATGTGAATTAATTTTAAGTTTCTTATTGCTGAATTTTTTGTTCTTTATTTTCATTTTCCTGACGAGTCCGTGAGCAACTTTAAATTTCTTCGTCTTTCGTTCTCTCTCGAAATGTTCTTCAGCTTGTCTTGTGCCGTTCCTTTCCTCAATTGCGGTGTTCTTGGGTCGTCTCTGCAACCGCTGCCGTTGATAGATGGTCGGAATTCGTATCACTACCACGACGTCTGCTGGGGCGCGCGTGGCTTCCGATCACCCAACTTTTAATTAAAAACACGACGTCAGGGTCCGAGAGCGCTGGTGGCGGTGGCGACGACTCTGTTAGCGCCGGCTGGTGGAGATGTCGTCCACTAGTGATGACGCTGGTAGACGCTGGTGTTAGAGATAGTTGACGCCCTGGAGAAAGAGGTTGTTGACGAGTGGATAGGTTATGGTGAACAGGTTTGGATGTGAGATGCAAATTAAGAGGAAGGAAAGGATTTCTCCAAACTTTTGAATTTGATATCCTAGCCTTAAAGTATCAGAACTCAAAGGTTGATTTGCATTCACAAACGTTCGGTTAAATTATTTCCTTCCACCGAATATGTATGTTATATAAAATCTTAGGAAACTCACAACCATAGTGTTTTCTCAGAGTGTGACACTGGTCGTAGATGACACTTGTGGCTCAGGGACTAGCAGGCTTGCTCGTTGTCGAGTCAACGTTCGGGTTCTATTCCCGGTGGGGAAAAAATTGTAGCTTTTCACTTCCCTGTCCCAGTTTATGCATCTGAGAGAATTGAAAAGGGAACCCTCCTCCTCTCCACTACCTACTACTCCTATCACTAACTCTTACAATGATTAATTACTCCTACTGACACCTCCACGTGGGCCAAGTCGTTGATAAACCCAACTAAGCGGCCCACCTACTAACAATAGCCCTACCACCCACCTCCGTCCTCCTATCGCCCCATGTAGATAGCTCCAATAGCACGCTACATTTCCCATTTACAAACACTACAATAACAAAAATTCAGCACCAAACCGTCTGGCTGCTGACGAAGATTTTTGTAGGTTTTCAGCAACTTCCCAGAGGACGGCAGATATTGGAATTGCCTCTCTCGTTGTAATGGAGCTGACATGTGACCACTGAGCTGAGCTGACTGAGGAAGACTGAAGGGGTGCAGGGGAAACCATCCCTTTCTTCCACCACTCACGATTTTAGGTGTCGGGGATGGTCGATGCAAAGCCGTCTTGAGAGATGTCAAGTCAATGTGTTGGCTTTGGACGCAGGTGTGCAGCGTGCATGAGATAAAGTGTGCCATTGATCACTGGCTTGTATTTGCAAAGCTTGTATACATTGAGGAAATGAAGTTAGGTATTTTTTTATGGATCATCCCGTATAAAAGATTTATTATATTGACTCAGCTGATAAAATATTGATGTTGAAAGATAAATTCCATGTGGGAAGATATTTTTTTAAATGTAGAATAAAGTTAATACCTTATACTTTTGTGAATTCCACTTGGAGATTTTCATTCTGTATTTCTTCTTCCATTTCAATATCCTGCTTAAGTCATCTTTTTTGAAATCTGATATTGTTTCTTTGTTCAGTTGTTAAATTACCATGTTATGTTGATTTAAGAATAAAAATTATTTTTTGACTAAGTGAACTGCATGTACCTAGAAATGCGAATACTGTTAAGTTGTTCAAGAGTAGTATTTGAATGTTGTTTTCCGATTTTACAATGTTATAGTTTCAAAATTGACAGAAGATGAGAAACAACATTACTCATTTTTTTGTGATGAAAAATTTGAGGATTGATCGAAAGTTCACAAGTAAAAGGTCTTTTCTAATGATCGCTAATGAACTTCGTTCTTGAATTTAAGGAACGGTGGATTTTTTAAGTAACTAGGTTAATTCTCTAATTTTTTGTTGTATAAAGTATTTTATATAATTATTCATGCCAATAATTATAGATAATGTTCTCTAACATCAGTTGATGTTCTGGTAATAGTTAAGAGTTCTGATACGTAGAATAATTGGAGTGTATCGTTTCAAGCATAAAGAGTAAAATAAAGAAATCGATTTTATTTCTGCAGTGAAGACACTTTTTTATATGCTACATTCAACTTATGTCTGACTTTAAATTACAATTTTATTTCTTTCAATCAGTTTAGATTATCGATCTATTTTGTTGCGCATTTTTATGTGTAAATCATCGGTAGTTTGAATCTTAGTTGTTGCCTCTAGGTCCCTTAGTGGAACGATACTCATAGAGCATTGTCAATTTCGCCTATTGGATAACCTGAAATTGTGCAGAAACAAGGCCGTCCCATACGGTTTGAGACGCGGACGTCTGGGTGAAAGGCACCAAAGGCGTTCCCCAGCCCCTACCTCCGCCAATTTGACCAAATAATGTAAATATTGAAATTTATGTTAAGGAGAATGAAATATATAACTTGGTTGGATATCTGTGAGGCGACAGAAGTATTCATTTTGAGATTAAATGACAATTATGGTGTTATCTACTTGTACAAAATTTATTCCAATGAAAGTACTTCGCCAGCTTAGCTGGCATCTGACAATGCCAAGTATCAAAGTCTGACATTTTTCCTTTGATTCTTGGATTTATCAGACTGCCAGCTAAGCTGCCACTGAAGATGCTAGCTAAGCTGGCGAAAGTACTTTCATTAGAATAAAAATTGTACTAGTAGACAACACCATATCTGTCATTTATTCAAATATTTGATTGATATCCTCCCCCCACCCACCCAAGTATAAGGATCGAAATATGCAAAAAATTTAAAAATGTTACAATGTGGCCATGAATGGATGACCGGAATATTTATATATATAGTCCTCGTCGTGGCCACGGTGTCAGCGCCACAAAGTCATCCCGGGTTTGATACCCGGGCAGGGCAAGATAAAATTTGTAGCTCTTTGTATCCATGTCCCAGTTTAATTAGCTGGGATTTACAAAGAGTCCGACCTCTGCGACTAATAACTGCAGTTGTAATGCTCGGATACAGTGGTCTGGATCATA
>NNCF01126795.1:414486-471686 GCA_002313205.1 Laupala kohalensis
ATAAAATTTATCTTTATCCTTCATTATGTGTTTGCTGTTTTAAACTATTAATAAATTTTGTCACTATTTAATGAATTGTTAATTATATATTTGATGAATTGATATATTATATTAATATTATATTAATATATTAATAATAATATATATAATAATGTTGATAATAATATTTATAATTGTATTTTCGAAATGTAGCCCTTCCCCCTTGATTACGGTGTATATTCGCCACTGTATGAATGTGATTGAATACTTAACGCGATATGAGGGTAAGACTTGGTTCAATATTCATATCCCTTCGACGCGCTATAATCCGTAAAAATGTTAGCATTTATCATATTGGTCCAAGTATAAGATTAATTACATTTCGAAAGGCGCTTATCCTTTCGCCTGATCCGTCCCGCGGTGTCCGAATGGATTACATCCTCGTCGTCCCGCCCTCACAGTGTGTGACCCGCGCGAGGGGTTGTCCTCCCGCCCTACGCGAGTACATGAGAACACACAGCGCGTGTTGTGGTTGCGGGGCCGCTGCAGGGAGAGGAGGGAGCTGCACGAGAGAGGAGGGAGGATAGGGAGAGACACATGCCCGACGGGCGTTCGCTTACGCCCGATTGCGAATTCAGCTACAAACGCCGGAGCATATGCGCCCAAGCTCCCTCGCATTCATCTCCAAACAAGCGAGAAGCATCTTCATCCCTCGGGACTCCATCTTCTCCTCCTCCCCACTTCTTTGACACGCCCTACTCCTTCTGTATAGCCCTCCCGAATCATTCTCTTTACTTTGTGGCTTGTACGTGTGTCGACCTGTTAATGCTAACGTTCCTTCTTTGATGAATAATATTTCCACTTTTTATTCTTGTTGTTTTATTGGTCATTACATTTATTTGTATTTTATCCCCTTTTATCTTTCATCCTATATTTATCATGTTTCATTTTTTTCTTTTCGTATTCGAGAATAAAAGTAAGGAAACGGGACTGAATTTTGAGAATTGTGATCCAGGAAGATTTTTTTTTTTTAGCATTTCACCCCTAATTGTCAGCTTTGTATCATTTGAATCTGTGAATGATACTTCTTTTCGTATCGGAGAACATAATACTAAACTCCTGAATAGTATACAGTAAAGAGGAGTGACTTGAATACAGTTATTTTGTTTTATTGACGGTATTTTTTCTTACACGTGAGCGTATTCTGACAGTCGTTATACTCGTTATCTGCTCTCCCTCTCGTTTCCTTTATTTTCCTCGCATACCTTGCGCCTCCTCGTTCTCTACGTCTCTCCAATGCGACCCAATCTGCTTAATGGGGCGATGTCTGAAGCTCCGTATCTCCTAGCGATGCCAACCCACCCTTCGCTCCTCCTTTCCAATCCAATTCCTTGCACCTCCCTCGCCCTCTCGTGCTCTTTCGTGCACATAATCGTCACCCACCTCCCCCTCTTCTCATCCGTCATTAGTGATCCTGTGTTTGGGACTCCGCCCTTTTATTATCTAAACGCGAGGAGCAGAAGGTTTGGTTCGTGGGCGCAGAAGTGCATTGGCGGAGGTTCCTATTTGCGCTCATCAGTCCAATGAACGGAGGAAGGCAAGCTGTTTGTTTGAGTGACGCGAGCGTGAACGCACGTCACCAAGCGCACACGCGCGTCTCGGGCACGCGTCCTTTCAGAGAAGCTCATCAGATGAGATACACACGATATGTAGTTTCTCTGGCAGTTGGTTCCAGTCATGTATTTGATTTCCTCAATTGTCGATCATTCAAATGTAAAATTTTGGCATTGATCACTACGAAGAAAATCGAACTGTGAATGGGACACATTTTACAATCAAATATTTTGAAGAAATGGAACTTAAATGCGAAAAATTGGGTAGTGTTAGAGAAAAATGTAACGAGAATTAAAAACTCATCAAATGATCAAAATACGTGACATATTTATTTTCTTGATGAATGTGACTGCACTTTACTTTGATCCCCATCCTGACCCGGGTTTTGTTCCGGTTTTTCTTCGGGTAGAGGCGGATTTTTTATACAGGTCCTCTAGGCTTTGTCTAGGGACATGTTTATTATAATAATAAATCGTGAATTTAGTATTATTTCAATTCTTATGATTTTTAAACACTATACTCTATAGTTCGATAATAATTTGTACATGTAAATGTTTTGCGTTAAATTACAAACATATTGACATTCTATTAGTATTATAACTCGCAGCTAATTTTATATCTTATCTAGAAATTTTTGCTGAAATTTTTGAATCCATTTCTGCCTTAGGGCCCTTGATCGGAATTGATGGGATGGTCCCTTGCTTGCTTCCGGAGAGTAAATTTGTTTATTGTCCTCCACGTGGTCATACGCAGTTTGTACTGCTTTTTTGACAATAAATTTATTATTGGAAATTTATTATCTATACTCCGAGGAATTTTTATATCATACTCTCTGTTTTATGTTATCTGGAATTTTTGCATTTGGCATAAGGAATGTAGTATTCATGGTAGACACATAAGTCCTTCGTGTGTCCGTTATTTATAACCAACATTCCTCGGACTAAGCTCTGATTAGTCTCATTTCCATTGTATTTTTTCTTTCAAAACTTTCCTCTGTTGCTGTTTAATTTTAATAACCTTATTCATTAATCTAATTCATCAACATCTGGGAAGCGATTAGATCTTAAAAATAAAAAGTATCAATCCAGATTTTTCGAGCGAATGTTGCACATTTTTCTAAAAAATAGCGTTGCCTCCAGTGCAGTTTGGGGCATAGTATTGACGTATTTGCTAAATCTAACAATCGCGAGGGATGGAGGTGGGGAATGCAACATCGAGTAGAGATCGAATCGTACCTTAGTCTGAGTACATCTAGAGCTTGATACTACGAAGGGATCGGCGGATATAACGAGGTCGCTAGGGGTAGTAATCCCAATTATGTACATCCAAATTCACCTCATCCCATCGCCTTATACTGATGTATACTTTAAGGGGTACGTACGATAACATACCTGTGATCATAAAAGTTGATGGCATAGTAGAAGACTTATGGAAATTTTTTCATTTGTTTTTCAAAATTCACACGTGAGTTTAAATTACTCATATATACATCCATCGATGGATTAAACTATTTTATAAAGCGAACCACAATGAGATATATCTGGTTATTATTATATGCGTCAACAAAGGACTTGAAATCTGAAAACAATGTGTGGTTGTGTCTCATTACGTGAAAATATCTAGTTAATTTTTACATGTGACTATTTATTTTTTATTAAAATAGTTTCTTCTATGGTGTCGGATACTGGCTCTAAAACAGTACGTTTAGAAATAAATTAGAATTTTAATTGATGAACTGTAATCATTAAATAATTTTAATTATTATTGTCAAAAGAAAATATTGACAATAAATTGTATTTCTTTTTGACAGTAAATTTATTATTTATTATTTTTATTATTATGATAAATCATTCAATCATCTTAATATTTTTAAATTTACAAAGTAACGTTTTCATAATATTCATTACATAATATTGCATTCTAATCTTATTCTTACACAATAACTGAAACCTATATTTTTAAACCAACGTGAACCACCCAGGACTGTTATTGTAATAAATTCAATTAAGATTCACTTTTCTACAAAATCGAAATTGTAGGACCTGGATTTTTTTCGGTTACGATTTGGATACAGGTTTTTTGAAATTAACATTTTTGATACTCGTTGCGATTCAAGGCAAATAAGGGTTGGGAATCGATTGTAGTTCTAGTTTTATCCGGTTCCCAGATGTCGAAAATAAAATAATAATAATTTTAATTAGACCACAGTTTTGTAGTCACTGATTTAAAATAATTTTACTTTTAATCTTCTTCGTGTAAATTGTATGAATGATTTCGAATGGTGATAAGATTCAGAGAACATTCCGGAAGAATTCCTTCCTTGTTCTCATGCTCCAATCCCTCATTAGTGGGGGATAGGAGTCAGCGAACTGACCTTTGAGCTCGCGTGCGACGCACACCCAGGAGCCGTCACGTAACTGATAGCGCCCCCTACCTGCTGTTTCGTGTTTCATCAGCAAATAAATTAAGTCCTTTCGACGGCGAGGTGCTGATAGTCGGAAAGGAAACCCTGCATTTGGAATGCGGCTTGTCTCTTATCCCACCGCGCGCTCTTGATACCCCACGACGACTAATTGGACGGAGAGGAAACACCAGCCGGAGAAAAAGAGAGGGGTATTTTCATTCCCGAGGCTTTGGATATTAACAGGAGGGCGCTTCCTGTTTATGCCGTAAGGGAACCCGGAGAAATATACATCTGTGTTGGGGGAAGTATTTATTCTCAGCGTGAATGGGAGACACCCTTTTCATTGAGGTATAGAAGACCGTGAATATGTCAGAAAATTCTTTGGCTGAAGATATGTAATTCGAACACATTCATATATGAGTTGTACAAAATTAAACTATGTCCGTATTCCACTGACAGAAAAGCCATGTGCACTGTATGAGGAGCTGTTCCTCTTCTCTTATTAAAATAATATGAATGCTTTACTTGCAACATTGTACTCTTTTAAATATTACTTACTACGTGAAATTCTAGATGTCAATGTTATACAATTTTTTAATATGATTGTATACCTAAAATGTATTTTAAGTATAAAAAAACAAGATTGGACGTGAGTGATTATTCTCTGTATCATTCATTCATGTTCTTATATAATTAAATTTATATTACCCTAAATTAATATTTAAAGCTATAACATTATTGTTAGCGTAACACATTTAGTGTCCTAGTGTTAGATTAGTATACAACTCGTCAAACTGTTTTGATGCGAGCATTAAGTTCAAATGCAAGTTATAGTTTTCCAGTTGTTGATTTTCCTTAAATTTTATAAGTTTCGAGTCTCTATTCTAATTTGAGAAGGAACATTATCAAAACCGATTAAGAAATTTTCTTCGGGGGCATCATCACTTCTGTCCATGTGCTAACCTTCTGAACTCCATCTAACATCGGACAACGTAAAGTCGATGTTTAAATCCTCTTCTGCGTAACAGTGTTTCGCAATTTTTCTGGTTGATTGGGAAATCACAGAAATCATCGATCACTGCAGCTGGGCTGAAGAACCAAACTCGATGCAGCTAAAATCTTTTCTGGTAAATGACCTCCCCACCAGTAGCGGATCTAGACCGTAATCAAGGGGGGGGGGCTAACAAGGATGCATTTTTGTTTAAAAATTATGGTTTTACAACACATTTTATAAAATTACCTTTCAATAATATATATCAAATAAATAATTAACAATCTGGTATTATTAATAACAATAACAAGCATTTATTGAAGTTACTAATCTGGTATTATTTATTTTATTTATTTGGTCTTATTAATAACTAACAATTTTATAACTAATAACAATAACAATTTTAATCTGATTACACTTTTACAAAGTATGCAACTATTAACTTCAATTCTATCTGTTAAAAGTTCATGTCCAATGGGGGGGGGNCCCCCATACATCCGCCACTGCTCCCCACCAACAGCCAGATATTCTCAGCTCTCCCGTGTCAATTATATTAAGGTCCTCGCAGCGAAAGTAGTGTGATGTAACCAATAGAGAGCAAGCGCGATGTTGTCATATGTCTGCTGCGAGGGTACATTTGCTTAGCTTCACGCATTCCAAACGTCATGCCACAGAACTCATTCAAAGTTCGTTCTAAACCGTTGAAAAGCTAACTTCAGGCACTGTTATTTCAGCCAAAGATTAGAGATCTAGCTCTCGGTCCGCCACCATTGCCATATCAATTACTGCCGGTTCTTCGAATCGGCTGATGTAGGCGTTAGCATCCAGATGTAGACTCACCAAGTTGCTGCCGACACGAATAAAACGCCCTTCAGCGAGAGGAAGAGAGTGCAATCTCTTAGCAGTACTGACATTGGCTCTTCGACATCCGCGTGGTCGTTAAGCTCCTCCCTCATTACTTTTCTTTTGTTGCGAGCAATGTAGGATAAAATTTAAGCACATTTCTAATATATTTAATATTTCGGTAGCAAAGTACACAATAAGTATTCTGCCGAGTTTCCTTTAACTTTGTGCATTGAAAGAAAAATTATGCTTTGAGAAATCTATAAAAATTACAATCATATTTGGAAAGTCGACTATACTTTTTTCCCGTTGTGTCGTATAAGATGTTATTTTGCTAATTTTTTTCCCCCGTAAGTGTAGAGCATTACTCCAATTTCGAAAAAAAGAATAATAATAAAGTAAATTAAAACAGACGAAGGTTTGTTTGCGAGTGTTAAAAGTTTTACGTTTACTCGTGACAAATTCAAATTATTCTTTCACAGTAGTGTAGATTAAGGAGATGATCGTCTTAGTCCTTGCCATGTCGGACCCTCCGCCACTATCCAGTCTGCAGGATACGTGGCCATGCCCCGACCGCGCTGGACGCCTGTATCTCGAAATTTACGAGCGAGTGTTCCCACTGGAGTGCTCCACGTGGAGAGGACCCTGACGAAACCCAGAAGACTGTCTCCCACCCACCCACCCAGTGCTCTCGAAAAGAAGATTCAGTTCTGTTTAGAAAAACGTATAACGATGGTGTGGACACGATTTTCTGGTATACCTATTTTTGGAGATAAAATACTTTTCTTAGAATGTCATCTGCATTGGAAGGTGAATAGCCGTTCCGAAAATCCAAGTGACTGTTTCAATTTAATAATTTTGGCTGTAGTTTTGATATTAAATTATCGATCCCACTCATAACGTTAAGCAGTGGCGGATCTATGGGAGTGGGAGCTAGGGGGGTTATATAGTCCCCCTCATTGGACCTGATCTCTCAAAAGATAAAGGCATACTTTGTCACTAAACAATTAATGAATTTATTTACTATTTAATATTGTTAATTGTTGATTATCTACTTGATGGGCTGATGTATTTTATTTAAAGTATATTTATAAAATTTGTGTTGTAAGACCATGATTTTCAAATAGAAATGGTCCCCTGATCCCCCCTTGACTACGATCTAGACCCACCACTGACGTCAAGTGTCTCGTGAACACCTTTACATATTTTTTTCTTAATGTTCATGCCTAGTAGTAATTTAATATAAATATTACACGTGTTTCCGTATTATGCAAGTCTAATAAGTACGCTAATGTTCATTTCTCCACTATTAATATTTCATGTCTTCATTTTCTAATAAATAATATTTATAAATGTGCAAGAGTCTATCTTGATTTTCACATTCATACATTTTTTTAGTCTTTTGGTAAGTACCATTATTACAGGAGTTCTGTTGACTTTAAGAAATGTGTATTAGATGTTTATGAACTGTCTTCCCTGTTCCCAAAACATATCAAATATTCCAAAAATTAATTTTATTTCCATTTTAAAATATGGAATGGCGAAGTTTATGCTGTGAAAATACTAAATTATTATTGTCGGAGTGTTTCCAATTCTTGCTTATATCACATAATGGCTGTACAATCTTAAAAATGTAGAAGAAAGATGTACAGAAATTACATTGAGATTATCAAGAACAAAGTCAGAGGGGATAGTGTTCGGCCTAAATCAGCGAGGACGAAATAGAAGAGACCCGATAATTAAATTCCCTACGTGGCGGTTACTAATAAAACAATATTAAATAAAGTATTTAGGCTCCATATTAGAAGAGAAACTAACGTTTACGAGCCACATGAAATATGTAAGGCAGATAACAGAAAAGATGATGTATGGGCTGCAAAGTGTGGGCATAAGTAAAATAACAATTGGACCATAACAGTGAATAGGATTGTATTAGGGATCACTTAGGCCGCATATTACACGCGGAGTAATGGTATGAAAGAAGTGAGAACTCGCACATGGAAAGAAAATTAAATAGCGTACAAAGGAATTGTCTACTGCCCTGGAGTGGAATGTATCGGAGCACATCCACCAAAGCTCTGCAGGTACTGTTAGGAGTCTTACCATTGGATTTGGAACTCGATAAATATTATTTAAGAGCCAGGATACGACGAGGGGAAACGGTGCAGTTAGGAGATATACGGCTAGATACGAGAAGTAAAGGATGGAAAGGAAAGATAAGTAATGAACTAGTCAATTGTAGGAATATAAGATGGGAAAAAGCGAAAGAGGGGAAAACCACTTATAAATTCGTAACAGATGTAAGATTCAGCTCTAAGAATAGGAACTGGATTCAACCAACACTATCAGTTTATGATGTATTAACAGGACGTGGAAATAAAAGATTATTTGTTTAAAAGGAAATTAACGACTAGTAAGTGGTGAACATGTGGCAAGGAAGAAGAAACGGTGAATCTTACGTTACGTAATTGTGCACTAGTTGATGAAGAAAGAGCACGATGGATAGGAGAATACGATATGGAGTATATACGATAAGGATTGGACAAGATACGTAGCTAATGAGCAAATATACCATGAATTAGAAGAGTACGTACATAGAATTATGAGTAATATACTGTAGTAATATTTATGGCAGAGAGGGAACAGTGAAGTATGGAAGTAAAAAACAAGAATAAGAGAAAAGTTGAAACACAACAACAGGATAGAAAGGAAAGAGGAAGAAAAAACGAAGAGAGAAAAAACAGATTGAAACAGAAACCAACAGAGACAGAAAGTATTCAGAGAGAGAGTGAGAGAGAAAAAAACAGGTAATGGTCAAACGATTGAGAAACCGGGTTCAAAAACAGAAATTAAAAAAAAAATGGGAATGTATTTTTAAATCGTCCCTTCAGAGCCTTTATCCGAAAGAGTCTGTCCAACATCAAGATGGTTTTATTCAAATAGTTGCCTAGCAACTCCAAATTATATTTGACGAGTTGATAGATAATAGTTTATTCTTTCATTTGAAAAACAAAAATCAGGACATTCTTCGAGAGCAGTCGCCTGGTCACTTATACCACCTTAAAATTTCATTCGAATATTGTAAATTATTTTATTGTCCTCCACATGGTTATACGCAGATTGTCCTGCTTTTTTATAATGAATTTAATTTAATATTCAGCGTTCGAGGGTTGTGAGATGGTCCGTAGATTCATGTGCACGAGACTTGTTCTCTTGGAATCGTGTTAGAAGCGCGTGGCTACCACCACATACCACGCCACTGCGCTCTGCCCTCCAGGTTATTGGTCTTCGTGCATAGTTACAATGCACTTGTGGACATGCTCATACCGACCTCATTCTGTTGGAACAATGAGAAGAGGGTTTGGAGTTCGAGTCTGGGGCGTAGGAGGATCATTATATCCACGTAAATTCATCGACTATTTCCCGGGAACGGATCATTTTACCTTCAAAGTCATTATTCTCTCGTATTATAGTACCTCAGATGAAGGGTTAGTGGTCGGAGAATGTAGACTATGAAATACAAGAGAATTAATTGCTGATCTCGTATACGATTACATAGGTGTAATCAGTATTACAATAAGGGTCGTGGGAGACTGACTTCAGAAATTGTGCAGGTTTAACAATTTATTTATTGATATACTCTATGAACCCTTCTCGTAACTTTTGTGCTTAATTTGCGTATAATATCATAATAACTTTTTCATAAAATGTATTTTCTTTAATTTATCCCGACATATTCTGGAGACGTTGGTGTATTGCCAGAAAATCTATCAGAGTGTATTGCTTAATCTGATTGTCATACATTTGATAAGTCCTTAGATAAAGATAAATGATGAAAAATTATGCTTTGAGAAATCTATAAAAATTACAATCATATTTGAAAAGTCGACTACGTTTTTTCCGTTGTGTCGTATAAAATGTTATTTTGCTAATTTTTTTTCCCTGTAAGTGTACAGTATTACCCCCATTTTGAAAAAAAAGAATAGTTATAATGTAAATCAAAACAGATGAGGAAGGCNTAAGTGTACAGTATTACCCCCATTTTGAAAAAAAAGAATAGTTATAATGTAAATCAAAACAGATGAGGAAGGCACTGCGGAACGAAAAGTCTCCGGTGCGCTGCTTATTTCGACGTTGTAGAAATCTCACCCGGACGCCCTTCTAACTAGGGCGAAGTCTGAGAAAACCTGGTGGATAGAACCCCAGCCATGTTTAATACAATGTAGTTTGGTTTAAAATATTAATAGAATTTTATAATACCTAGAAAATTTCTTAGCTCAGTGCGTTTGACTGTTTAGTGCAGTTGAAGAAGTAAACCTACTTTACTACCTTTCTCTGTCTCCTCTGATCTTAACATGATGTAATTGTGGACTGCCAACACACAAACAAAGTGTTTAAGTGTGTGTGAGCACCGTAGTATATTGTTGAAACTCGGAATCATGTTTGCAAGATTACCTTTGATCATATAAATTTGTGTCTACAAAGCAGTAGGGATATACTACTCCTCTTTCATGAACAAGACCTCGTCTTCAGTTAAACCACTTTGCCATAATCCGATTCCCTATCTCCTCCTTGCTCCATCGTCCGAATGCTTCCCACACAGCTAACGAGGCAAGTGTATTGTCTGCGCGTGGCGCTTGCANACTCTTTCATGAACAAGACCTCGTCTTCAGTTAAACCACTTTGCCATAATTCGATTCCCTATCTCCTCCTTGCTCCATCGTCCGAATGCTTCCCACACAGCTAACGAGGCAAGTGTATTGTCTGCGCGTGGCGCTTGCAGTCCTATGCAAATAAACGCGCGTGCTCCACCCACCGCGTATTCTCCGGAGAATTCTACTCGAACGCACGTACAGCACAGAATGTGTGCTATCGTGGGCAAAGCGCAGGCGAGCGGATGTGCCTTTGGGATTGGGTTACATGTTACACAGATCCACTATAGCAGTGGTCGTCAACCTATTTGGTCTCACGCACCACGAAATTCATAGTTTTGAATTTTGCGGACCAGGAAGTGATTTTTTTTTTCTAAAGATGAATACGTTTATCAAATAATGGAGACAGAAATTATTATCATAACATATTTTAATATTATGATAATGATTTAAAGATTTGATAATAGTACCTATTTGTTAAATTTTTTTGTATTCTATTAAATATGAAATTGTTGCTATTCTGATAATATTATAAAATATAGCTAATTATTTTTATTCTTATCTTAGAGGGACGCAAAAATGTTAAAGACGCCTCTGTTACTGTCCTTGATCAGAATTGGTAGGATGGCCCCTTGCGAGTTTCCGGAGAAAATTAGTTTATTGTCCTCCACATGGTAATGTATTATTTGAATTTTATTTATTTATGAAATGCAGTTATTTAACATAATTTAACTAAATTTTGGAATTATAACTAAATTTTAGATACTTTTTTAAACAATCATTTATTCAATTGATCCAAGAAATTTTAAAGAAATTATGTGTACCTCGTCAAAGAAGTGAATCACGAACAACAGATTGGACATCCGTTACTTCAGATAAAAGTTTTATATTTTTGCCATTAGTTTCTTGTTCCTCGCATATAATTCGAGACAATTTAAGAACCTAATAGTTATGCCATAACTCACTAGTTTCTCAAATGTGGTGAAAGATTGAAATTAATATCCGGATTTTTCATGGAACACCATCAGATTTTCTCACGGAACATCTGTGGTTTGTGGAACGAGGTTTGTCGACCTCAATTTATCTTGATAATTTGTCTGGAGCGCACATAGAGAACAGCATTGTAACATCACACCTCACACCCTGATGCGATGTTATTTTTTCTTTGGTAGAAGCGGGATCCCCATAAATACCAAAATCCCTATGGTAGTTTTTATCGCAGCCACCAGCTCGGTTTCCCGACAACCAAACACACATGTAATAACAATAAATAATGATTTATTACAAATTATCTAGAAATCTGAATTTACCACAGAGACAAACTCCCCAAATCATTAGTACATCCAATAATCTGTTATTACACAAATAATGCTGTCAGAGAGCATTGTTTACACTTGGTTAAATATAGTTGAAGACAACTAAATTGTAAATACCCTCAGGTTATCTGATACGATATTTATAAGAATGATATGTCGCTATATGTTTTGAAATAATATTTTAAATATTTATTTTATTTTCAAATACAAGACAATAATAATTTCATCTAGCGACTTTGGGCATGAATAGAGCACTGGAAGACGACCAAAATATAGAGGACCTCGCCAGAAATGACTTTCAATATAGAATTTTTTTCTCACTATGCTGCAGACGGAGAAACGTGTATGAGAAAGTATGTGCAATGGTTTTACACCACTAGTTTTAAGTTAAAATCACAATAAGTGCATGTTACTCTATTTTTGCCGATTTCAGATATTTTAGTGATTTAATTCTGGCTACACTAGTACTACCTTAATAGTAGTTGCTCGGAGAAGGCTTCGAACGAAATACGGGTAAACGGTATGGAGTTATGCGGTTGTCGACCTGTTTACTACGATAACTTGAGTCCCGAATGTGGAGATTGTAAGTTGATTGTAAATTATTGGCAGCTCTTTTAGCTGTCATTTTTATTGATTTTGTAAAAGAAATTATAATTTTGTTCACGACTACTTCAAAGCCCGTGAAAAGACGAATTCAAATATTTATTCAATTTGAACGAATAACATCACAAAAATAATTAATCATTTCCTCATATTAAGCATTGAGAGAACTAGTGTCACGCCTGAGTGAGGCTTATAATAATGCACATTGAAACGATCCTTATAATAATAGTTTCTAGAGTGCCTTTTTATAATGATTTACATAGACCCCCTCCCCAAGGGACTTACACCTAGTACGTACGTGTTTGACGAACACGGGGCCGTGAGCTGAGTCTGGCATTACTTCCACTTACTTGTGCGAGGCTCCTTCCTTTCTCTTTCCTGACCTTCCGTGGCCACCTTTTGTTCTTTTCAATCTCGACGCTATTAAGGCTAGGGTATCTTTCATTTTCCTCTTCTTTTTTTTCTAATGATTTGTGTAATGTTTTGAGGAATGTTGATATTTGAGTTTTGAGTTGTAATTCAGGAGGGTTTTTAGTGGGTATGGTTGAGTTGTTCGGCGAGTCCCACACGCGGGGAGAGTCATTTTGACTCTTCCTAGTGCGTAACTGCGTTTTCCCTACCTGTACAAGTTTTTAGGGCTCTAATGACCTAGATGTCTACGAGCCGTAAAGCCCCACCAAAAACAAAAACAAAAAAGAAGATTTACATAGATACCATGAAACATTGTTGACTCATTAGTTGAAATAAATTGAAATAATTGACTACAATTACTGATAATAACGAGAGCTGGAATTATTTGTTAATAAATAAGATGTAGACATGGAGGAAGAATGTGTGAAGGGGGGAAATCCCTAGCTTTCCCCACCCTCTTAATTTGAACCCTGAGAGTGAAATATCTTCACCATGCGCGCTCCAATATTTTTGCGTATGTCCGTGGCATGGAGTACGATACTGGAATTTTTTACATCGTCTGTCTGTATGTAATGTCTGTGCGAAGAAGACGCTCAATAGTAGGATGCGTCGCGGGGAATTCCCAACCGCATGAAGCAAGGAATCAGAAATACACAAGTGGCTTTGTTTCACTTGAGCAAGATTTTATTTGAAGAGAACACTACTCTTAGTCTTTTCGAGCACCTATACAACTCTTTTCGATATCATTTTTAATTAGTTCTTCGCCGTCATTGAAATTGTATACAGAAATCATGAAATCATGATGGTTTTTTCAGCTAAAAATATTTCCAATCATAAGAACATATCGCACATAAATCTACTAAATCTATCGTTATATGTGGTGATTTCAATATCGATTTCTTGAGTACATCCAACTCTGCACATTCACCAGTTAATCGATTCAAGAATCTTATCGACTCCTTCAACCTTATTACTACGATAAACGACCCCACTCGCCTCTCCGGCTCATCTCAAACATTGCTAGATCAAATTATAGTCAACAATGGAATCTCGTATCTCTCTGAAGTGTTTATCGCCGGATACAGTGATCACCTTGCTCAAGTATTGACTATTAATAATACACTAAAACCGCTTAAAATCCTTTACAAATTTACAAGAGAGTTTAATGACATAAATAAATCCATATTCGTAAATTATTTGCGTGAAGAAACATGGAAAGATGTTTACAATTGCCAAAACACCGACGACAAATTCAATGTATTTATCTCAACATTCCTAAAACATTACAACTCTAGTTTTCCCATAAAACGCAAGTTAATTAACACAAAAAAATACAATAGATGGATCACCCTAGGGATAAGAATTTCTTCAAAAAACAAACGCCGTTTATATTATCTTTCAAAACGCTATAACCAGCCACCCGAATTCCATAATTATTTTCGTAAATATAAGACTATTCTCCGAAAAGTAGTCTATGCAGCTAAAGTTATGGAAAACGACAGGCATATACTAAAATCGAACAACCGGATGAAAGCCATGTGGAATATTGTTAACAATTACACGTCAACTTCTGAAAATCGCGAAGAAAATGTTTCTTTACTAAACGATGGCAAGATCGTGTCAAATCCTCAGGACATCGCAAGTTTGTTTAATTCTCACTTCTCAGAAGTTGGTAAAATAACGAACTCAATATATCCAAATCAATGTCCTCCAATTATTACCACCCACATACCCAATTCTATGTTCACTTCCGAAACTAACGCCAGTGAAGTCATGGGAATCATCAGCTCCATTAAAAAACAAATTTTCACGAGGCATAATGATATACTTGAGTTTATTGTTAAATCTTCGTCCCACGCTATATTAAATCCACTCGTAAATATTTTTAATAGTTCTTTATCGGAAGGGGTGTTTCCCAATATATTTAAGAGAGCTAAAGTGAAACCTTTACACAAGAAAGGAAACAAACTTAATATTGGAAATTACCGACCAATATCTCTACTACCCACTTTCTCAAAAATCCTAGAAAAATTGTTCTATAAGCGTCTTCTAGATTTTTTATCAAAATATAACATTCTCTCTGACGATCAACACGGTTTTAGGAAATCCTTTTCCACTACAAGCGCCATATTTTCCTTCTTAAACGATGTTACCACATCTCTAGACCGTGGAGAAAATCCTCAGGGTGTTTTTCTTGACTTATCCAAAGCATTCGATGTCATCGATCACGGAATTCTCCTTTCCAAATTGCATTCTTTAGGCATTCGTGGACTTCCACATCAATGGCTAACTTCTTATTTAAAAGATAGATATCAACAGGTAGAAATATCCTATACTAAAAATAAAATACTTGAGCGTTGTCTTTCAGAAACAAAGCCACTTACTTGCGGAGTACCCCAAGGATCAATTCTCGGCCCTATACTCTTTTTATTGTATGTGAACGACATGTCATCATCCACATCAGATTGCAAAATGGTTCTTTTTGCTGATGACACTAATTTACTATGTAAACACGCCAATGCTCAAAAAGTTTTGTCTAACCTTTCGACTTGGTTCCATGCAAATCGTCTCATTGTAAACACTGACAAAACAGTGTCTATGTCATTTCACAATAGTATCACAAAATCTTTACCCCAGGTTTCTCTTTCTTTAAACGGAACACAATTAAAAACTGTTACAAATACAAAATTCTTAGGTCTCCATATTCAAGACAACCTCAAATGGAATTGTCACATTGACAATCTTAATTCCCAATTAAGCAAATTGTGTTACGCATTCCGAATCTTAGTTAACGCAGTTAGTCCACGTATTTCCCGTTGCGTATATTTTGCAAACGTTTACTCCCATTTACGTTACGGCATTACCTTCTGGGGTAATTCCGGTCAGAGTATTCAAACTTTCAGAATTCAGAAGAGGATAGTTCGGATAATTTGTAAATCTCACCCCCGAAACTCTTGTAAACCTTTATTCAAGGAATTAAATATCTTAACACTTCCCTGCATTTATATTTATGAAACGGTCGTGTTTGTTAAGACCGAATTACTGAAGTGCCACCCTTGCTTTATACGAAACAGTCTCGTTCACGAACACTATACACGCAATAGTAGTAATATTCATCGCCCTAGAGTGTCAACCACTCTTTGCCAAAAGGGACCATACCATTCGGGAATCGTTCTATATAATTCCCTGCCCAAGAATATAAAAGATATTATGAAATTGAATATCTTCAAATCCGCGGTTAAAAACTACCTCCTGCACCAGTGCTTCTACACTGTAAAAGAATTTATTGATTTTAACAAAAGTTAAATTCGTCTTGTGCTTTATCACGCCATTGCTGTAGTACTTTTTAAACAACTTATAACAATTTCAAAAACTATTTTCTTGCATGATTGTGTTGTCTTATGGCTCATATTAATTTAGTTTTATGTGTACTCAACATTGGCACGTTTGTGTACATAAATTCTGTAGCCCCATCCTGGCCCGGGTTTTTCTCCGGTTTTCCTTCGGGTAGAGGCGGATTTATCATACAGGTTCTCTAGGCTTTGTCTAGGGGCGGGTCTATTGTAACAATAAATCGTGAATTTAGTGTTATTTCAATTTTTAAGCACTATACTCAGAATAATCTATAGTTCGATAATAACTTACATGTAATTTTTTGCTTAAAATTACAAACATATTGACATTCTATTAGTATTATAACTCGCAGCTAACTTTTTATCTTATCTAGGAACGTTTGCTGAAATGTTTGAATCCGCCTCTGTCTTAGGGCCCTTTATCGGAATTGATGGGATGGTCCCTTGCTTGCTTCCGGAGAGTAAATTAGTTTTTTTTCCTCCACGTGGTCATACGCAGTTTGTACTGTNTATTTATTTATTTATTTATTTATGTTTCTGCCATTGAAAGAAAATTTCAATTTCATTTATGAAACTGAACAGAACATTAACCAGTCTGACTATAAGTGGCTTGATGTGATCTGACGCGTGTTAAATAACTCAAAGAGTCATAATTCATTTTCGAATGTTTGAATAATTTTAGGATATTTCTTTTTGGTACTCACCCATTTTATAGCAACATATAGCGAATGGAAAAATCTAATTAATTTTTTTAGAGGAACAGTGATTGAGACACGATTTACTTACTACGAATTTATAGATGTGGCATAAAAGTAACGCATTAACTCTCCGTAAAAGAAAATCCGCAGAGTTTTATAGATACGTCGGGATCACCTGGGTGGAATAAATTCGCTACGAGATGAAATGTGATGCTGTATTATCTTGAGAAGGTATTGCGTCTAAATCTGATAATCATATTCAAAGGGTTCAATAAGTCTATTTTGGATCTAGCGTCTCATGACATTCTTGTCACATTCTATGCATCGATATATTTATTTATTTCATATCTTGTGACGAGATTCTCGCTTCTTTTCCACCTGACTGTGATTTGGCTGAGGGAATTGGGGAAGAGGAATGTTGGGTTTTCTAGAAACTTATTGAGTAGGTGACGGAAACCCCAGCGGAAAAGCTCACCCAGTTCGGACGAGCAGCGTTTTAAACTGGCAGCAGTATTGTGGTAACGAAGAAGTTAACACTTGGTCACCGCTGTCGGTTATATGGTTAGGATGTCACATGCAAAGATTTGAGAAATCCTTTCTTTCAGGTTTCCTTTGGATGTGATATCGAGTCCTACGGAACATTTATGGCGTTTTCTCATTGTAGTTTGAAACGAAAATTATTTTGTCGAAATACCTGTCATGAGGGAAAAACATTCTTAAAACGTACTTAAATTACATCCTTTGCATTCATCCCCTCCCGTAAACACCTCCCAATTTAATTTAACATGTGTGCAAATTGATGAGCGTTTTCATCTACATTGTGGTGGTGGAGCAGCTGAGAACAGATACTGTTTCACATATACTGGTGACGGAAGAGATTCCACAAATTTTTGTTCCCGACTATGGCGCTTCTCGCAGGACATTCCTGACAGGTAGAATTGCTGTAATCAATGTTGAATCCTGGATAGAAACTTGCAATATAGCTCATTTAAAGGAAGGATATTTACCCTACTATCTTGGTTTCCGAGGAAACTCTTTGTTGTCATGGAATAAAGGACTACTTTTTTGGAGAATTTAAAATTGATCCAATGTATAGGACTCTTACGCATGTTTTAGTATTGATTGTAAATTAATATCGGGTGTTATAGATATGAAAGTTCGAATTTTAACTTCTACGGGTAATATTTAAAAAATTGGCTCTCCTTACTCACAGAATACGATAGAAAGTAAAGATATACAATTTCAAATTTTCAACTCGGAATTTAACGCAAATGAAACAAAATAAAAAATATGATACACTTAAGTTTTATCTGATTTAGTTGTTTCGTTTTATTTTGTTCGCGTAACTCGTGTTCAAATACGTTTGCTCTGACAGTAGCATCGTGACTCTTCGTGTTAGGAAGGAAATGGTTGAAGAGATAACGTTTTCCTGGTGCGTCTTTTGTATCGAGAGATTGGCCGGTGAAATTATAATAATCAGCGAGAGTAACGTGGAAGCGTAGTTGGCATTTTCATCGAAGCGATATTGTGTTTCAGTGAATGGCGTTATTATGCACCCGAAATACGAGACGATTCAACGAAGCCGCTGTGTACATTAGCGCGTGGCTATAATGTGTTGCTGTAATGCAACACACGCCTCACGTGAACAGAGTGAGTTCTGGTACGTGACATTTAGTGTACTGGGTTGTTCCATGTTACTTCATATGTTATACATCTTTTTTCTGTGACTTCATCGTTATGAATATCATTTTATCTTGTACTATTGGTTTAGAATTATTATTGTCTATTTTGAGACTGCGTGGAAGTACATTACTCCTATTTTATAAACTTCAGAAATTTTATAAACGCCAATGTAGACTATCAGACTAAAAGGCGGTAACATAATTAGTTCTACTGAACTTTAAATCATTCTCACGCGCGTAATAATATATTATGTTGATCCGTGATTCCATGAGGAGAACAGTGCTTTTTGTTTTATACCAAAGATTTAAACGGAGCATAATTTTAAAAAAATCAAATTATTTAACTAGTTTTGATACATTGAAACTTCCTGGTCAAAAATTACGAAGCGTTTTGTTTTATAAAAAATATGTTTTCTTTGATTATTGATTGAATGTTTATAGTCCATTGTACATTTATCGAATATCTATCATTTTTATCATCGAATATATATCGTTTTTATCATCTATTTTGGGACGAAATTTTCTCTTCATATAAAGTTTAAGTTAAGTTTCTCAAAAATTAATTAATTTTTCTGACTATTTTTCGTGGAAATTCGTGAGAGGAATATTTAGAGAAAGAAAATTTGTATGATCGTCTGAAACGTTAAGCAGAAATTCAGTATCATTGGGAATAGTTGAATAAAATAAAAGAGTCTGCAACACTCCTAATGCTTCTACAGTTATTGACTAGAACAGCATGCATTCTTCGTACTTCGTTAAGCTGCATTATTTTTGCTAAGAGAAAATAAAACAGTGTCCATACATTATTCTAAAGATATTTCATCTAAATTTATTATGCGAGTTGTTGTTCGAAACAACTTCCGATATAATCGATATTGAATTCGATCAGATACAAAAAAAGGTCGCGAATTTTGTTAGGGACAACATTCGTAATATTAATTTAGAGTGGGGTACACTTTCCAATCGAAGAAAGTTAGCGCGTCTTTGTGCCCTCTTTAAAGTCTACCTGGGAGAGCCCGCGTGGAAACACAAACCGAATTACATTAGTCGCGGCGACCACAAGCGTAAAATAAAATGTAGGAAACAAAAAACGGATATAGGTAAATACTCCTTTGTGAATAGAACCATTGTAGACTGGAGTAACTTACCTGCAGCAACACTTTCGAACTTACCAAATGAGTAAAATGTTTCCGCAACTGTCTTCTTGCTTCGTTGAAATAGAAACATATGTGAAGTGCAGTGAGGTGATTGGAATAGGTAAAGAATATGGTATAGAAAATGCTCAGCGTGAAAGTAGTTAAGTGTAGTGAAGTGTACATGATTGCTCTCAGCAACTCTTTTTTTTTTTTTTTAGTTAAAAATTATTTTATGTTATAGCAATTACTTTTACGCTAAGGGTATAGGAGGAGTAATGACATGTGTGAATATTGAGCTTGTTTGATCGTATGAGTGTGTTTCTGTAACTGTTTGTAAGTGAAAATTTGTTTGTGTATGTATGTGAATGTACACACATATGAGCCTCATGTAGATAATTCATTTCTTAAAACTAATTTCTTCTTCGTTGTACATACCATGTGTAATCATTTTCTAAGCATTTTATTCCGTTTGTGTGTGTATTTTATAGATATTTTTATAGATATTGATGATTTGTTTTTTAACTTTGTATTATTTTATCATGTATGTATTCTTTTCTATCTGCCACCGATCATTGGTCACCGAGCATTGCTCATTATTATAATTATAAAATTTTAATACCTTTACCAGTGAGAATATTTGTAACAGCGATATATAAATAGTAGTCTTGAAGAGCTGCAAAGACGACAAATGACACCCTAAGAACGGGTCCTCGTCTCGTTCATCGCGCGACTCGCGAAGAAAAGGGGAAGAACAGAAGCTCGGCATGCATAGCGCGTCACTGCTTCCAGGAGGGGCCGCGACGCGCTGAGATGGTCGCGTTGCGCCAACTACTGCGACTCCCCCTCCGCGTTAGGGGAAGTACACGGAAATAAAGGCGAAGATGCCGTGAGGGTTGCCGCAGGCGACAGCCAACTGCAATAAGAGAGAGGATCTCAAACAGATTCCTTTGAGACGCTTTGATTCGCAAGTTTGCGATTCGCACTTCTGCGGCAGAGTGAACGAAACGAGAACGAAATCTTAGTAATAAACGTTGAAGTATGACACATCTTCTAGATTTCAGAGTTGTGTTTATGTAATTTTACCAGATTCTTTCGCCGAATGTCACACACAAGGTATCTCCAGTATAATTAAATGACTCTAGTGCGACAATTTTTCAAGGGCTCTAATGACCCTGCCGTTGACGAGCCCTAAAGCCCCACAAAAAACAAACAAACAAACGATTTTTCATGTTATGGATTGCATCATTTACGTTAGCGCGGTCCAACTTCTCTCAGCCCGCGGGTCATGTTCTACATAATTTTGTTCGATCAGACCTGCACGAATAAAACTAATGGGTCATATTTATTTATTTGTGACCCGATATTTTGATTCTCATCAACAAATTCATTGAAGCTGGAAAAAATAATTAGTATATTTCTTAAATTTTAAGAAGTATTTTTTATATTTAGTATTATAATAAGATGTTTTCGTATTGTCAAGTATGACGAGGTTATTCACAATTTTCCGTTTTCTCCCTCTGAACATTCCGCGTCAAATATTAATTCTGACAGCTTGGATTTATAACACAAAGTTTGTCCCGACGTGTGTCTACAATGCACTACTTGTGGTCCATAAAAAATGTTCGCAGGCTGCCAGTTGGACAACGCTGATTTAAGTAATTTCTATTATTCCTTTATTTATTGACTGAATGAAAATTATTCAGGACACCAATTTCATACCGACAGAAAATTTTGGGGACTTCATGTATCTTTAGAAAATATACTATTTTTTGTAATAATATATCATCTTAATACCTCGGGTATTTTTTCGTAATTAGGAATTTGTTTGAAGAGTAATAGTTTATAATAATCTATAAATTGTGTCAGTACGTGGTAATCCCAACATCTCGACGTCAGGGCTTTGATATTTTGTGCTGATTTTCCAGTTACTAACAGATTTATGATAGATACAGTGCGACGTGCCATGCCGTATATATCGCGAAACTGAAATTAAATCTCACGGAAAATATCTAACTAGTTTACATAGATCTCCCCCTACAAATAAACTGAGCACTAAATCGATTTATGCTATTCATTTCATTAATTCACTCTGAGCGTGGTTTATTGCTTTGCCAGTTTATTGTGAGATATATTTCTTAAAATTAAAGTCAAAGGTCCTCTGGCACTGGTTTACGGAAATAAAATTAATTTTATTCACGTGACCTTAGCGCGTGCATATTAGTTGACCATTCACTGTGATTTATTGTAAATCTCATTATAATATTAATTGTGTGTAAGCATATTCCAATAAGTAAATGGCTCTAAATAGTCATGGGTAGACGTTAATAATATTATCATTTTAATATTTTGTTTCATTTTCAGTTTTAACAAATTTTATTTTAATTTTAACGTATTTCTTTTTTGTTTCAGGTGAGTGCAAGCTCTTTATCCTAATAGAAATCATTATTGGCAAGTTTATGACTTCTCTGGAGGTAGGTTTTTGACCCATCTTTATTCCTATTTTCTCAAAATTATAAAATTAATTAATTATTATTAATGTCATTTTTGGCATATTTAGTTTTTTTGTATGAAACGGAATAGTGTCCGTAGTCTAAATGTATTCTGCTCTTTAAGTGTAAATTGTTTTAAATAAGTAAAGACTTAAGAAAATCGTCAACAAATCATTGTTCGAAACACGCTAGCTATGAAAATGACTGTGGTAATATGCAAAATATGATTTGTGTACTAAAATGCTCACAACATTTTCAAATGCTTCATCTATCTGATCATGGAACGAATCAGTAATAAAAATTGAATTGTGAATTAAATTCAATGTGTCAAGTATGGTGATATAAAAATATGTATTGGTCGCGAGCGGCATTTTCGAGTCTGTTGTTAAATTACATCCTTCATTGATTTCTGATATGACGATTCTGATAAATCATTTTCTAATTATCCTGCAATATCACACACTCTCGTGGAAAATGTTATAAAGAGACAGTCGCTGGTAATTTTTTGCTTGTTTTCATTCATACGAGACCATAAGGGAGTGTAAAAGTACGCCTACAGTACTTCATATGTCTTAGTTTGTTCTTACAAATATCTACACTATCGAAATTTACTGTTTACACTCAACAGCATTGTGTTTTAGAAAAATATTTAAAAAATGACACTTATTCCTTCTGAACTCATAAGCTTTACTTATTATATTTATTGCAGAGAACTGCTTCGAATTTAACTAACATTTTATCAACATATTTTGGAAGTTGGTGCATATTTAAGATCCAAATTGATAAATATGCTTATCTTAAATATTTTTCAGATTTTTAAAAGTGAATTTAAGTTTTCCAAATCATCCATCCGTGTTTCTAGTAGGTAACGTAAACGTTATATGATTTGTGTACAGTATCTGCGTATGCATGAGTTCCTCAAAGTAAAATTTAAATTCGGACAACGAGAAAGATAATTATATAAGTTTATATTCATTGAACCAAAACGATAGTTTGGAGAAATATGATTCCTTTCTGTTAATCTTGACCCAGTCTCATCGTGTGGCTTAGAAAATATTAGGTCCGTGTTAACGAAGTAAGTAAAACGAGATGAATCAGGTAATTTGATAAGTTGAATGTTATGATTATGTTATTTTCAGGATTCAGAAAATATACGTTCGAAGTTTGTGAGGAAGTAGGGAGTTTTTGTTTGGATATTTATTACTTGCAACATTATGATCGTACAAATTTTACACCAATTCATGCAAATATGTGACACTGTTATCTTTACTTTGGCAAATACTTGATATAACACATTTCGTTCAATGTTATTCCAGTTTCATGAATTCGGAGGTATTTAAATGCAATGAGTGTTCAAACATAATGGGAAAGTAAATTGGGGAATGTCAAGTGTTTAATGGTTCAAGAAATAAAGTGAATTCATGTGTAGGTGTAAACAGTGGCGGATCTAGACCGTAGACAAGGGTGGGGTGGGGGCTAACCGGGGAAGGATCTGGGGTGGATTTCTGTTTGAAAATCATGGTGTTACATCACAAATGTTATAAGTATTTTCTTTTAAATGAAATACATCAACTCATCAAATAGATAATAAACAATTTGAAATATTAAATATGAACGAAATTTATTGTTTTAAGAGGCAAAGTATGCATTTATCTGTTGATAGTTTAGATCCAATGCCTATAGCCCCCTTAACTCCCTCCCCCCGATACATCTGCCACTGGGGTGTAAGTTATTAACTTTTCTGATGTTAATACTATAATTTGATCGAATTCGATACTTCGTTCTTTAAGAACGCAACTCATATCTTCCAAAAACCTCTAAACTACCAAAAAATATCACCGAACGATGCACGCTGTTGAAGATGCATGCGTCTTCAACAGCATTACCAATGGAGACAAAGTAAATAAATCATTCGTAATCCGTCCGTACGGTAGAATAGCAAACTATCAGACGATGAAAAATATGTCTTTTATAAGATCTTGTCGCCTTCCACAACAAAGCCGTCAACCACCCTCCACAACGAATATATATCTTCTTTCTCTCCCCGTCGGATCTTTTTTAATTTGCTGCGTCGACTTCCCCACGAGGGGCGCAACTCCCCGAAAGCAGAGATTGCTCAACTAACGGGAGATTTCCAAATATGCATACGCGGTGCAGAGGAAACTAAACGAGATTTGTTCTAGAACTTGGAAAGGTGATAGGAGTGGAATACATTTCGATGCAAGGAGGAATAAGTTGTGAAGACGGGTTTGGAAGAGTTGGGGTGAGCTGATGAACAACCTAGCCGTGCGTAACAGCAAAGCCTCTCCGTGACGTAGGTGGTAGTGTTGTAGCTCATCACCACGTCGTCTGCGAATCTGATAGAAGTTCGAACTATGAGTTACGTCACTAGTGGTCAGTTCAAGAACTAATCACAATTCCATTTGTATACTACCACAATTATATTTCTATTTGTGTTTTAAAACAATTTATGAAATAAATAGTACACAGAGAAAATGTTAAATATGATTCTTTTTTAAAAAAACTTTAAAGAGACTTATATGTACCAATGGTTAAGAATAGCGAATAAAAAAGGGATGTGTAGGAAAAGTTAGTACCTGTTAAGAAATGTAAAGATAGTTCAAAGACGTAGGAGCGGTGGAAGGGGGAGTGTGGTGTGATATTAAAAAAATTCTGACGAATTATATGTGTTAAATATTAATTAATTTAATGTTTTTTTTATATTTTTTCATACTGTAGTAAGGGAAAGGTAATAAAGTAAAGTATATCAGGAAGGTCAAGTGATTGTATATACTATGAAGTTATTGGTAGGATGAGCGAATGATGATATTGATGTAATGAATATTGTTACATCCGGGAATTAAACTACCTTTACCTTTACTCGTTTCCTTGAATGTAAACCAGATCGAACGATTAGGTCTATCTCTGAAATCTGAAGGAGTAACAGCAGTTTTATTACTCATTTCACAATATCATTAAAATCTAAATTTATAAACCTTTTGGTGGTTCTCCATAGACATAAAGTTTTGTGATTCTGCTCATTAGAGCTCGAAATGGCATTGAAGCTCATTAGAGCTCGAAATTCAATGAACTCTGTTTCTCGATCATTTTATAAATAAAAATGAAATTTTATATTATTTGAAAATTTTCTGGTGTATATTCTCATATTTGAAAACTAGAATAATGAAATATAATAAAACTAGAATTACGTGAAATTTCTGAATTAAATGATCTCTGTTCAAAAAGAGGTATCAATTTTAAGCCACAAGAATAATAGTTTTCAAGTTTAGTTTGAATACATAAATGCATTTGTGTATTTTCGAGAAAACAAATTTGGTCACGCGCTTGTACAGAAACAATCACCGAACTTTTTATTTCTCCATGTTACATGTACGTTTTTATTTTCATGGGTACGAATACTCCGAAAACTTACGAATATATAAAAACTCCTATGAAAACATTTTATACGTGGAAAAAGATTGAATGTATTTTTTATTTTTGCACCTCGTCCAGTTTATCTTTGGTACTGATTCCGTCTCTTTGTCTTTGAATTAAGTTATTTACCGGGACAATAGCGCGCCACAATTCAAACTCTGGGGTATCGCAGTTATTTTGATTTTTTGAGAACTGTGCTTTCAATGACCGGGAATCCCCGTGGGCGTCACTGGGTAAATGAGAGGAGGGACCTATTCAGGAGCTTCGGCGCGGCCATTTACCGTGGCGTGGGGGCAGGGGGAAGCAAGTCCCCTTTCAAAAACTCATATAAAAGTGGCTCGCATGTAAATTCGTCTCCCGCTGCTCATGGCCGTTTTGATGGAATGTGCAGATTACACGGATGCTCCCACTGCTGATACGACCAACTTTAATTTAACAGCTCATTCATCCTGTGCGAACGACAACGAAATCCACTTTTCGCTCTTCAAGCCCTGAATTCATTTGGAAATGAAATTGTGATGAATTGTTTAACCTCTGGTATATGACAGTTAGTAGTATTTTGCTGGTAATTTAAGAAGTCATATCTTCGTGTTCATGTAGCTTCAAACTTATCTACTCATTCTTTTCAACTTATCTACTCATTCATTCCTTTCAGTATAACCATCAAGACCATAATGAAGGGGGGAGGACTAACCGGGGAGCATTTTTGTTCAAAAATTGTGGTTTTACAACACAAATTTTATAAATAATACCTTTAAATAACATGTATCAAATAAATAACAAACGATCTGATATTATTTATAACAATAACAATTTAAAAACTAATAACAATTATTAATCTGGAAACACTTTTACAAAGTATGCCATTTATCAACTTGAATTTTATCTGTTAAGAATTCAGGTCCAATCCTTCTTGTTTAAATCCGCCACTGTGACCAACAAAGGTTCTCATCTCCCTCTTCAGTCTTTACAAAACACGAGGGAGAAGAAGTAATTCTTACAACTAAGAGTTAAAGTGGTTGTTTAAGTTATTTTCATAATTAAATTTCCGTGATTAAATACTATGGATGTGAGATCCAAATTCAGAAAGAAAAGGATTTCTCGAAACCTTGATATGACATCTCTCCCTTATTTTATGAGGTTAGGATGTCTCATCCATAAGAGTGGACAAATTCTTTCCTTCAAATTAAATAAATAATTAAAGACTTATGACATTTTATGGACGAATAATATATTTCTTTGTGAAGAGCTCACCTTGTTTTGACTTCGTTTTAAGCCGTGAAAAAACACGAAGTCGAAACGTAACGACCTCTTCACAAAATATAAATATTATTCGTCCATAAAACGTCGGAAGTCTTTAATTATTTATTTATTTTATAATGGACGTTAATTATTGTAGAATCCTTTCCTTCCTCCAAATTAGGATCTCGCGTCAAAACCTGTAATCTCAGTGTAATTTACTATATTATTTCGAGTTGTGAAATAAATTACATCACCCAAGATTTGAGATGTGTAATATAATAAGAAATTAATGAAATATTTATTTGAAAACTTCAGTGCGATTAACTATGGATGTCAAGAATGAGTATTTATAGGAATCGTCAAAAATTGTGTAATTACTACCATTCTACAGTTCGTATGTTGATTTAGTAATTTAAGATGCCCTATCTTCCTGTTCGTGCCGTTTGAATGGTGCTTCTTGATTCAAATTGTTCACTTTTACGACAAACAGAATCCAGTCACAAAAGCTCTATTACTATGGTATACGAGTCTCTGAGGAGATCATTACGTCGCTTGTACCAGATTACGGTGTATAGAGCGGTGCTCCTCTGACTGTGTGGCAGCTACTTTTACAAATCCCCATGTGCTTGTCGCATCGTCCACTCGGTACGTGTTGAGGATGCCAGAGCAAGCCGGACCTGCATTTTATGCTTCTCGCTCTCGGATCCTATGACTTTTAACAGTTCTTCGTTCACTGTATCCACGGATGCAATATGCATTTTACCAGGGAGAAGTAGAAGAAACTCCACGTGGTCATACGCAGTTTTACTGTTTTTTGACAATAAATTTATTATTATTATTAAACTCTGTAATTTACCACCGATATATTTTTTTTCGCATTAAGTGTTTTCTCAAAAAATTACTTCAAACTGGAAATCAGGTTTTATGTGTACTGAGTGTTAAATGGAATATATCGTTTATGAAATAAAAGTTGAAAATTCACTTAATATTATAACAATAATACTTCCATCGTTATAATGATTCAGATAAACCTAAATGAAAGTGTACGATTTTTTACACATTTAGCCCTGAGAAATTTGTCGAAACTGCGTTCCGTTTGTAAACGTTAATGTGTACTCCTTTTTTTGTCCTGAGGATATATTAACTATATTAAATTTTCATCATCAAATCCAGAAAATTCGACTATGTTACAGAGTCTGTTCACGGAAATGTGATGCAAAGTTATGTCATTATGTCAAAGTTATACATTATCAAATGCTCTTGTAAAACCGTATTTCAATTCTTCAAGGAATAGAAAATCATCTTAAACGACCAGAGATATGATTGAAATATATGAGTAGAAGCTGTGAGAATTTAGTTTCCATCCTCCCATTTCAAAATCAGTTGAAACGTTTCATAACACGTCTTCTCATTTAAGGACACGATAGACTTAAGAATTGTGAAGGAATTTGACGAACCACCAAGGTGTGTTGTGAATACTTTTGCACGTCTGATCAGAGATTAAGGAAGAATTGTTTGATGTGCCCATTTCTAGCTTATTATTATACTGGCTGCGCATATGGCCATGGGTGTCGATGCTCTGGAAGTCCAACCACGTCCCATAGACTCCGTCGTTGCCATCCCTCCACCTCCTGGGTCGATAGTTCGAGGCGGCGGCGGCGGCGGCGGCGGACACAGCGTCACGAAAGGATGTCGGCGACGGGCACCCGCTTGCCGGAAGCGGCTTCTTGCCAATTTCCGGTGTCTTTCCTCCAGAGGACGCTGTCCATTCCCTGGTCCTTCATCTCGCTGTTGGGGTCGTTTTCACACCCAGGTTTTGGGAACACGCTTACTCGGTTCCTGTATGGCAGTGGCGGATCTAGGATTTTATTTTGGGAGAGGGTAAGATGTGTCTGGAGTCAGTAAAGTGTCGCGCAAAATGATGCAATTTACGATACTATATGAATATAATTAATGCATCCAAAACGAATAATAAGCATACATATCAAACATAATTTGTCATTCATTCGTATTTTGAGGAGGTGATTTGAGCCCTGAAGTTCAGCCCCCTCAATTCATCACTTAGTATCGTCTAGGAGTAGGAAGTAATGTTGATGAATCGTAGCAGATTCCTATTGTTGAATTGATTTTTTAAATTATTTTGGATACATTTTCACAAAGATATTAACAAATTTAAGAATACGAGATGTATGTTTTTACGTTGAGTATCTCATATCGATAAAATTATTCTAGAATGTTCGTACTATTATTTTTTATTTAAAAAAATCATTAAAGAATTTATTTGTAATTCGTTGTAATACAATTTTTTATTGGCATTAAAATATCTTTCTCCACACCAACTCCGCAGTATTTTCTGAATATCCTGCTCGTGCTAACAAGTTGGGTGTGAAGTGGACATTCTCATCCGGGGCCAACCGCCGAGCGACTACCGTCGCCTTCCCATCCCTGGGGCTTCTTCTTCCGCCCTCTACTCCTGAGGACGTGAGGTCTCGCTGCGGGAGGACACCGCCACCCGTCCTCACCCTTCGCTTCGCGCATCGCCACGTGGGCACGTCGACACTCGCCATCCGCCGCAGAAGCTACAGCCAGGGTCCCGAACGCGCTCGTACGTGTCTCAATACACTGCGTGTCTGTGTGGACAGGGGAGGGTGTGTGAGAATGTTTGGGCGAAATAAAGAGAGTGAGACATCGGTTGGGGAGAGAAAGACGTAAGAGAGGAAATAACGAAAGAGGAGAGCAACAAAAGAATGTATCAGAGAAAAGATGAGATATGTGAAGAGTGTAAAAAAACAACAACTATGGCACATGAGAGAACAATAATTTGGTGTAGGTGTTTTGTCCTCCGCGCGGTTATACGCAGTTCGTAACTGTCTTTTTGAAAAAGAAAATATTTATTTATTTATTTTCCTTAGACGAGATAGAAAGAAAAAAATGTGGCGTTACTTACCCAGAAAGCATGATGAGAAATGAATTACCAATCATATGCCAAGATAAAATGACTCTAGATTTTGAATCGTGCATGTGAGAAGTATTATTGGCATACAACTGTGTAAAATGTGTGACTCATTTCGATGTTTGTTTTCTGCAGTTGAAGCCATGAAAATGATACTGGAATAAATCGGAAGCAGTGTCAGGAAAATCTAGTGTATCACAAGTATTGATTGGATCTCGAGAAGCCAATATACGTAATAGAAAATGTTCTTTCTTCGTAAAAATATAAGTGTGTTCACGAATAAACATATGGTAGTTACCACAAATAGTTTCTAACAATTCGCTGACGACGCATATTCCTCTACCCTTGGCTACTTTGTTTCTTATCAAGACTGTAAAATAATTCTTGAAGGTCGAGACGAAAAATGATCATGTACTATAACTTTTCTTTTCCTCGAAATTTTAGATTCATTTCTTTATCTTGGAATTGCACTTAAAATTTGAACGCAGTGCTGCTTTGATCGTTTCGCAATTAAATTTTCTTCGTCTTTAATTAGCCAAGATACTTATTAAAGTCGTTGTTAACACGTCTAATTCGTTTTAAAGTACCTCAGAATCATTGTTCATTCAGATAGAAGACAAAAAACCTCATTCGGTTAAGGTGGTTTGTACCACTTATAAGGTGTGCCAGATGACTCGAATTTCTATGCCAGAAAAAGCACAAAATATTATGAAAAATAAAAAAATACAACCAAAATGTGATAAAGTAAACGACCTGAAAATAGTTTCGACTATATTCCAGACGTTTCACATAAGTGATTTCGTTGTTAGCTTCTACTTTTCACTGAACAAAGTTTCCTTCTACTAAAATGTTCTTTCAACGTTGCGTGACGTCAAATGTGCATGTGGGAATTTCTTCAGTTAGTGTATTTCAGATTACTTTCCGGAAAGCTTTCAATTAATTTAATGGTATGTATAATATATTGCGTAATACAAACAATTTTAGCAGCGTAATGAGTTTATGAAGGTTATAATAAGGTTTCGGTGAACACCATTTGTGGGCCTGTAAGCAATCATCCTGTTTATTCTTCCGTAACTGTTGTATTTGTAGTAGTTACGTTAAAGACAGTTTTTCTTTCGGATTACACATGCACAAGAAATTGCCAACTAACGGAGACGCATAAAACTTGCTGTTATAAGAAATGCAATTTATTAGTAAAAGAAACATTGTTACTTAGATGCATTAAAATATGTTTGCAGAATAATTTTTTACGCAAATATGCATTTAAATAGATCTTCAGGTACTTGTAAAATTATTTATTTTGACGTGCCGTGTAAATATAATTGCATTTGCATCACCTAAGTTAGTTCTGGTAACATAATTAAATCTTTAAAGGTCTAAAATTTGTAAAAATGGATGTAAATGTACACATGCTGATAACGATTTTAAAACACACCTTATCGGTAATTTAAGCTATATTCATACTATTTCATATTCGGAAGAAATACATTGTCTCTTATCTAAAATAACGTTAAAATATTTTAAATAGAAAAAAGAAATTAAAAGTGTAGTCAAAGCCTGTAATTATTTTAAAAATATTTCATATAGACACCGGACATTCTGGAGAATATTTAAATTTTTGTTCGTATTTTTCGTCCCGCCTGCTATTACCAACCACACCATGGGCTAACGACATGCCATGCTGCTTATGAACGGAGTCATGCGAGTCCACTGACCATTTTATTAAGTAACTCTTTTATTACAAATTTTATTTTCGTTACTGGTTACTGTTATTGATACAACTAACATAAAAAGTAATTAAAAAATAATCAAAAAAAGATAATTAATAGAAGAACCCCTCTTAACCCGTCTGGTCAGGACCGAGACCCTGCCTTCCCACTCATGGCCGCTTAATCCGACGTTCCTGTGAAAAATCGTTTTTCGTTTAAATAGAGCCTACAATTTCGTCAGGTTATAATTAAATATAAACAAGCAAATGTGACGTCATTGCAATACATTTTATTTTATTGTACATATATACATAAAAAATGCGCAAAAAAATAAACATTACTAATTTATAAACTTTGAAATTTTAATGTATGTATGTAGAGAAAGAATACTGTTCCACGGGATAGCCGGTTCATGCGAGTACCGGTAGTTCAAAGGCCGGTTAAGAGGGGTTCTATCGTACACTTTTCATGTACATGACTGACATGACACTGCTGAACCACCTTAGACGTCATTAAAGGAACATTTTGCTTAATAACCCTCACTTCTAACTCTCTGTACTCATAAGGAAACCTGACTTCTTCGTTTTGCAGATCACTGTCCATCAGCTTTGTCCCATGACACATCCCTTTCCATAACATAGTTAAACAATATCCACACACACATAGAACTTTAATCCCCTCAGAATATTCCTACTCCTATGTCCTTTCCTTGCCCTTGACAATACTTGCTTTCACGCATGACCCCCATATCAGTCGCCAACCCTGCCACCCCCATGTTACCTCGTCCCAGCATTCCAGCTGCTCAAACAGTTGCCATCCCTGTATCCCATCCACCCTCGATTCAGCCAGGTGTTGTCCTGTTCCCTTCTTCGCATCTCCCAGTCCCTTCACCCCAACCTCAGGAGATTCCATCCCTTGACGAGTTTCCCTTCATCGATGGACAATACTTCCCCGATCATTTGTCACCCATCTTCGTAGCAATTTTGCGACCCCTGCTGGCCATTGACGTATATACATAATGTCAATATATATTCATTGTTTCACTCCATGTTGTATTTCTATTTAAGAAGCATTCAATTATTTTCAGTCTTAGGTTATGTTTGTGCTGGTTAAGTGCGAGTCTGAATCAAAATGGCATGTGTTCGATACCCGCGTTCAAGATGGATATTTGTGAATGTTCGTATTAAAATAAATACCACCACACATTATTAATGCGGACGTAAAAGTTAACGAAATTTTTACTCGTCAAATATGGAAATTAGCCAAATCCATGTACAAGACCTCATCTAGTAATGTCTCTTAAATCTGTTCTTATCCCCTCACATGGTGAGAGGGGGAGTGATATTATTTTTTAACATTTTTTTTTCAAATCTTCCCTCTTATCTCAAACATTGTCAATAGAGGAATAAGTTCACTTTTGCACTCTCACTGGTTGTCTATTATTCAAGTAAAAAACTTTTATTTTGATACCATACTCTGCGAAAATTTCAAATTTCTCTCTAATCTCTATCAATTTATCCAAGTATTACATATCCAATTGGCCCAATGTCCTGTGTCTTGTAAATCTTTGGCCTCCATTATTGACCAGATTACTTCAGCTAAAATAATAAATAAATGTAAAATATTTGTTTTTTCGCGAGGAGTCATCCGTTTAATTTGAAACTCAAGAAAAATGTGCATTTTCTTGGATCAAGAAATGAAAATTCAAATGCCAATTCAACAATTTAGATAAAAATTCGAAGAGTGCTATGTATAGTTTTAATGAATAAAGTATAATATTTTAATACATGTGAATACATCACTAATATTTGTTGCTGATGTAAAAATATAGTTTTTCAATTCAGCTATCTGCACATTATATCAAAGTTGTGTGTCAATATAAGAGAAAATCGTTTTGAAACCTTTCAATGGCCGTACTTGAAAAAAAGTACAATCTGTTAAATTAAAAAGTACAATTATGTGGTTGCCACCGGAATCCACAGAAAGTCCCGACTTTTGTATCCGAACAGCGTAAATAGCAGAAGAACGTGTTCTACATCATAATGATGTATATGATTATAAAATTGTGTTGTAATAATAAACAAAATAATGTCGTCTATGAACATTGTGTCGTAGGAACGCTTGTCGCCATAGACGTCCTTAGTGTCGTGCGCCGCTGTCCTTGAATCGCTTCTTCTTTGCAGTTTCCGTTCGTCTCTCTCTCTTTCTTTCTCTTTCGGTGGCAACCCTGATATCGGTTTTCCTTCCACTGCGCCGCTCCGCTACTCTTCCCCAGAGGCAGAGGAGTTTGAGGGCACGGAAGGGGAAAAAGGACGAGAACTTGGGAAAGTATGAGTAACAAGCACACAAGAAAAGTGAAAGAGGAGACTCCACACAAAACCCCTAACTGTGACTTCGATTCCGCGATGTAACGGCGTGGTATTGTGTTTTTGTGCCAGAAAAGTCATCTTATGTGATATTTTTGAATGTATATTGAGACGTTATTTGGCTATTTAGATATTTGTTCTTTGATAAAAGGGAATATTATGAAAGAGTTATAACGTCGAAATCAAAATTTTTTTGAATCTGATTTCATGCTAATATTTTTGGTATTTATATTTTTTCTCATTTTGGTAGAAGAAAATCCTACAGGAAGTTCCATTTCATGGTGAAAGTATCATTTCCTCCCAGGAAAAAAAAACGAAATGAATTCTATGAATTTTATTTTTCTACTTCGTTGTAAATTTCTGTAGCAATTATTGCGAAAATATGCCATATTATTATACTCGTACCAAGGCGCAGGAAAATGGAGAACTTTTGTAAAAACAGCCCTCCGCACCGCGTGGCTTTCCGGAGCTCAAATTGAATTGTCGGTGGTTCTTCAGTATTTACATCTTCCTCTTCCACGATCCATCTCTCACTTTAAAGACGCTCGTCTCGACGTGTGTCGCTGGCGAAGTTGAAGGTCCCAAGAGTCTCGTCACCCGACCGCAACTCAGCGCCCCCTTACGGCGACGGCGGGCAGCGAGTGCACCTTCGGAGCGGGGTATGTGGGCTGGGCCATACTCCCCTCTAATAGGATGATTTGTGATCCGCCTGCGTCGTTCCGACCCAAGGTCTTCAGTGGCAATTACACCTTCCCCGTGCCCCTGCACCTAACTGCCCTTCTCCGTCGAGCACGCGAGACGCTTCCTCTACCCCCCTTTGGCCCCTGACCTTATCGTCCCCCCTCTCCTCCCATTACCTCCTTATCGCTCCATTGTGCCAGGTGTATTAGCCTACTGTACTCCGTCGGGAAGCGACGACGTAGTGGAGAGAAAGGGTGTGGGTGGGTATGTCGCTACAAACTGGAGCTCTGGTTAAGGATCATGGTATACTCTCTGCCCGCTAAAGAGTTGCATACTTCGGGAAATTGCTCTCCTTGTAGCGTACGGTGTGGCACATAGACTGAGATTTACTATCCAGAAATTGCGATATTAAAAGTTGACCTTTCGGAAACGAATATAAAAATTCGTTAGGTAGAAAGTGGGAAGGATTTATTCTTCATTTGTTGTCATTAATCTTCTCGTTCAATGCGTGTCGATATTAACAAAATAATTAATTAAATTCCTTCTTACGAAACAAAATAAAATAAATTTAGATTATTTTAGTATGGGATTAATTGCCTAACTTGTTTTTATACTTATGTTTCTGTGTGGGATGATGCTGACGATATGTGTATGTGATAAAAATGATAATTCAATCTTTGTTAATAATTATTTGTTTGTGTCATTTAATTTACCCACTCATATAACTAATTTTAAATTAATTCGCAAATGTTATTGATTGACACAATGAAAATATGTTATCTTATTACTGCAACCAAAATACGATATATATTTGGAACCACAAGATACTAATTTTATGAGTTCTACGAGAATATTACTGCATGAACTTTGAGTTTTTATTTACCTAAAAAAGAATTATATAAACGAGAAGTAGAGCTTCGAAATAGGGACTGGGAAAAGTTTGGAAGAGAGTTTAGTTTTGTCTTCTTTAACTGATGAGATTTTGACAAATTTAATACGAGCCTTACTAAATTTAAAATCGTATCGATGGAGGTAAATTTGTTCGCAGATGTGTACCAATTTAGGAAGGTCAATTTTAATTTTCTCTTTTAAATATTACCCGTGTATTAAAAGAATGATACTCTGAGAGGTTTAGATGTGATGTGCGAAATCAGAGGTACGAAGGGACTTCTCCAAACTTTGGGATGTGACATCCCAACTTAATAGTATCGAAACTATAAGGTTGGGATGTCATATCTCAATATCTAAAGTTTGGATAAATCCTTTCCTCCCTCTGAATTTCATCTTAAATCTAAACCTACGGTACTCACAATCACAGTGTTTTCTCAGTATAAATAACTTTTTTTTGTTTGAAGAACGAAATCAGATTTTGTATAATTCAGTCTGCGAAAAAAAAAACACTTAGCAAATAAATTGTTCCTAGTCATCATTCATCCCAACCCTATACTCCAAGTCATGCAACGTTGCCGAAAATTATGCAATATGGTTGCCTAACACGAACTGCCAACTTATGCGAATCCGGGTTGTACCGAAATAAATATTTATAGTAGTCACAAAAGCGACAATTTACTGTAAAGTTGATAACACAACGAACTAAGACAAGGTAATATTCGTTCCATACGGTCGATGCAGAAAGAAGAGAATAGCGTCACAAGAGCACGCGAATTCAACTGGAGTCCGAGGTTGGCGATGGATTTAAGTTTTCAGATTTCCGAATGTCCTGCCAACATAACGCGAGGTACAAATATTATAACTCTTATGTACGATGGCGAAGTAAAAGAGTTGGCTACATTGAGCACAAGCTCTGTACCAACATCAAGTCAGTTAGACTGACAATAAATAAATAAATTGATAAAGAGAGCTTCTACAAACTGCCTAAGACCACAAAGTAATTTGCCGCGACTATTATACAATAAACTAATAAACATAATGCGTTTCCGTTCACGTTCTTTTTCTTAAATTAAATTTTCTCGAAGCAAAGAAACATGACTTAGAGAATACGAGTGTAACAGACTATAACAGGGGCTTCACTGAACGGGGAATGACGTACGCGGATGAGAAGCAGAAGAGAAGTTAACGTTGCCGAGCCTTGTCGGTAGGAGTGGAGTGCTCGTAAAATTCTAAGTTAGCTCTCAAGAGGAGAGCCGCTGAACGATAACAAGAGGCGAAACTTGTCTGAACGACAGAATAAGGGAAGAGAGAGAAAAGGAAGGATTGACTAGAAGAGGAGTCAGTGGGAAATTCGATGCGAAACGGGAAAGAGGAGATCGTCACATTCGAGCAAATTAGAGTCAACGTCCTCAATTCTGCAATTGCCGCGAAATTTCGAAAATGGGTCCTCCGATTTATGGTGAAGGGAAGAGTAATGGGAAAGTGAAGGGTAGGTTATTGAAGAGAAACTTCAGAAGATATGTACTTAACCGTTCAATATTGATAATGATGATTTCGTGATGACTTGTAAAGACATACCCTGTGTGTTTTCGTCACCCTCGAATTAGAAAAGCAGGAGCAAACGAATTTTTCCCCTTTTGACTTACTATAAATACAGTTTATCATAGTATATCGTAAAATTTTCATAGTATATCAGAATTATATGAATTTTTTTTAAAACTATAAGGTTCTTTCATAAACCTTTCCCTGAATATTATGACATTTTCGTGTCAATTTTATGAAGCAGTGTATTGAAATATGAAAAGACAAGCATCAAAAGTTTTTCCCGCCTCTAAATATTCTTTAATTTGAATACTGGTCACATTGAAGTATGTATTATGACGCCACTATACAGTAACAGTAGTTCACTTAAAAACAGAACAACGTAACTGGACTTGCTCGCACATCTGGAGGCATACAATAACTTGGTCTCTTGCGCCGATAATTGTTCATTCGAAAGGTGTGGATGTTAAAGTTCATAAGCTGTGAGTCTGACTTTCTGCGAGACCGTCCCCAGTTATTCGTTTTTCAATCGTGATAGTCCCGCCTGTTTTCTCCATTAGTCATCTATAGACATGAACTAGTGTAAAAATTATTTTATTTATTTCCAAAGATATCAATATTTAACAAGGTTTTATTTTCTCTAATTAACCCCCTGTTCCCAACAGAGTCCTTCCAGAGGTTTGTACAAATCTTTGTTCCACTGAAATATTTTCTTCCGTTCCAGATGTTCAGTCTATGTCATCACCTCACCGCCACCTTAAATATTTCCACGCTGTACCGGTTAATATCCAAGGGAGGAGGGCGTTGTTTCCTGATCTAGCGTTAGCTCCATTCTGCTATTTTAACGCAGTATTTGTCAAAAAGTTCGTAATGTCTCGTTGATATTAGCTTGTCCATGTTCCTCGAGTCTAGCATATCCAGTTTCATAAACTCCCGTATATATTCCACTCTTTCCGTTCCATACTTGACTCAATTCCATGATACATGTTCTTTTGTTTCTTGTCCTCGTGTACACCAACATGTTCCTGTGCGTGCTCACAGATAATGAAGTATTTTTGGAGTAGAAAATAACGAAAAATGCGAATAAGTAAGAAGTGAATAAGTATTCTGTGAATCGCCTCTTAATTTAAAGTTAATTTTAGACTTGATTCTTTACCCTATTACATCGTGTTTTTTGAATTATATTTATGTATTTATACTTAGATTTCCAAATAATACTAGAATGTCAACGACATCATTGCAAAGAAAAAAATCATTTTTCATTTAGATATTGCCAATGCTTCATTAATAGGCACAATGGATGGGACGAATAGGATTGAGAGTCGGGTTACTTGCGTCGGTAGCCAGATTCTCGTCTGGTCTCAGCTCTCATTGGAAAATGGACAACCGATACTGCGATTTTTTTAAACCCATGTTCAAACATTACATCTTCATAGCTTTCAAAAATTCTATCTAGGGTTTTCATCCAATCTGATTCAGCCAATCACCCAATTGTCAACAGTTTCATCGCGCGGATGATCTAGGCCGTAAATGCGTTATCTTCATGTAAATATTGATGAGTGCAGTTATACGAATTGAATGACATAATTATATATGGCTTACTTAATGGTAGATCCGAGAGATTTGTGTCATGTGGAAGCAGACGTTTAATCAATCGGTGCGGATAAAATACAAAGCATTATCATAATCAAGCGATAGTGCGTCACGAAATAAATGTGTGTGGATTATGGAGAATATAAATAGTTATGATAAGTGCAGTTGTACATAATGAGTACGTAAATTTTTATTTGTAAAATGATAAATACGTTATCACCCTTTTGCAGCCATAAATTTAGAAAGGAAGTCTTACGTTGGCAAACTTGATAATTAAGAAATAACATCTTGATAGAAAATATTTTATTTGTGAATAATTATTTAAGTTTTCTAAATTAATAATAAATAACATAGGGACGCCGATTTGTAATGCATTTGTGTTCAATGTCGGGTATTGATTACGGAACAAAACTTGGGCTCGTCCGGGATTTGAACCCGGGACCTCTCGCACCCTAAGCGAGAATCATACCCCTAGACCAACGAGCCAGTTGGAAGAATACTTATTTGATTTGAATGTGGAATGAGCGCGTTCTACAACTTTCTCTTCGCTGAAAGCTCGATGTGGTTCGCGGTAACTCTCCTAGAGGTCGTTGCCTCAACCTGCACGACGGCGCCACGTCGTTTTTAAAGACGGTCACGTGGCACAAGTAGATATGAATGAAATGTTCGGTGTACTGCTGTCCACTGATTTCGAGTGTTGGTGTGCCACAAGAAACAACATGGTCTGCATCTCCCTTAATTACGAATGAAATTAGTTTTAAAATTAACACAATATTAACAAACTTTCTATTAATACAAAAATATTTAACAAATACACACTTGTTTAAAATCTTTAAATTATTCGGAAAACATTGCTAATCTATCAAATTTTTTAAAATAACTCAAAATTAATGGTAACATTAATATTAATGGGACTACCCCGTCTAGGTCTTTTAAAAATAAAAGTTAAATTTGTGCACCTGCAGTGTCTGAACTTGGTCTTAGAAAAATGAAAGCTTGTTTGTGAAAGTGACGGGAATTGCTACTCCAGTGCAGTATGGCCCATCTTTGCCCCAGAAGTTTTACAGAAACTGATCGACAAAGTAGGGCGCATAAACTACTAAACAGTTGGTACGGGAACTTTCAAAGTCGTATATTGTATGGTTGTGAATAGGATCTGAGCTAGAATTCATTTCGATGCTACCACAGAATTTGAAATAAGAATTGAAAATAACAATATGGACCGTGTCTGTTTAATTATATATAATATATTTTGCATTGCCATTCTACTGTCAATACTTCTTGCTGTCATTCTTGTAATGATGTTCATCAATGAATGAAATAAATGTTTATTTGGTGTTCCGGAAAATAAAGTTATTGGGAAAAGAAGTATTAAACATTCAGTCATAAAAACTACACCGTACCCTCATTTCTTATTTATGTTGATATAACTTGATGCGACGGTATTAGTTCATTAATGGAAGGAATGGACAAAAGCGGATTTCATAGGATGTAAAAATCACGATTTTTAGATCGTCACTTGCACCCTGAAGCATCTGTTACTGCGAATTCCTTAATTACAAAACCATTTCCTGCAATTTTGTTAATAATTGCTAAATAACAAATTAAATGGTTAAGTTGGAATTTTTAAAATAAGATTAATTTTATAATATTATTTTATTAAACTTCAAGTGAGGAATACTCTGTGGTAGATAAAAAAATACCACGACATATTATACGAAACTTATTCAAACGTAGTAGGAAATTACGAAAATATGGGGTGACGATTAAATGGAAAGAAAACACTCATTATTTACTTACTTTTTCTATACTCACATACCTTCACAAACACAAATAACATTCACGATGAGGAAATTAGTGGCATTGACAGGGACATAGACAGTGGAGGTGTTTGTTCGTGATGCGGGAAGGAAGGATGAGAGACGAACTGGAATCAATAGGATGATCAGTACGAAGTGGAGGTGATGGAAGGTAACGTGAATGCGTTGATGACTACTGTTATCGATTCCCTTCTACGGCCACAGACTACACGGCTCGTCCGCACCTGTCCGTACCCTAGAATTAAACTATCCTCACTTCATCAGAGACCAGAATGGGACGTTTCATAGAGGAAATATGTGTTTAATACTTATGTGTTCAGCATGAGATACCAAATGGGAGTCTTGGAACGGATATAATTTGTCAGTGCATCAATCAGAAACTATCACTTTAGTACAGTACAGTCTGACTATAAATAATTTCTAGTTACGTAAATCAATACGTTACTCCGAGTTGTAAAAAGTATAAAAATAAATATCTTCCTTTCGAGATCTTCCATATTTGTAGTATTCATTGCTAGTTTCATAACAGGATGAAACTCATGGTACATTCGCTCTGTGAACAGATATTGGCGTGTGTAAGTCTTCTTATATGAATACAAGCATTAATTATATAAATATTTCCATATTTACATTTTAAAACTTAATATTTCATTTATTTTTTGGAGTTTATGTTTTGCGCTTACACAAGCCCATCTTCTCTCTCGTTGATAATAATAATAATAAAAATAATAATAATAATAATAATAATAATAATAATAAAAATAATAATAAACATACCTTCTTTTAGTTTTAATTGAGAAGTATAATTTCATTTTCTGAATGTGTTACATATCAATGTTCGAACCGAATTTTTCTTCATATTTTTTTCCCGCTCAATTTGACTCTATTTCTCCTAAACTGTCCGACAAGAACCAAGCCAATCTAGAAAAGCACTCACCAAGCTACAATTGCTATTGCATTCTGTTGGGAGAGGCAATTCCAATACAAATATTTAGTGCGCGTACGGCCGTGAACAATACACTGCTGTTGCCTTGTCCACCGCTGCTATGCTGTTTCCATTGTAGCTCCGCTGCCATTCCGAGCATTCATAAAAACCACGCTGCATACACTCAGCTTCTCTCGTTTCTAACCACGAACGTATCTGAGAGAGCAGTTCGCGTTGATGAAATGCGATGTCCAAGCACATTCTTTTTGTTTATCAGTGTTGGTTTTATGTTACAGAATAGCCGTGTGTGAAATGAACCTTGTTGTAGTGGCTGTAACGGGTTTCTCGTCTTCGTGGATTCACAAAATTCAACTTTATTAATTATATTTGGAGTTTTTTTTCAGCTGTTGAGTGGATGTGAAAAGCAGCAAACCGAAGAAGAAATTTTACGGAATTTTCTTTTAAATTGGTAATTGCATCACTGATTTTTCACAAAATTACCAATAGTAACAAACAATACAACTTATTATCTACCGAATTTCGTTTGGTTAATTTCACACTACTAATAAACAAAGGCTCAATTTAAAACATGTTAACTCGACTCCTATTGGTCGCTGGATAATTTATGTTTCTCCTATAATTGTGTAATACGCAAGAGTTTAAGCTATTAAAATTTGAAATTCGCACCGTTAACTGCGGAGGATCCATCTTAAATTATTTAGTACCGAAAAATACTCCTTACTTGACATTAAAAATAAAAATGTTATTATTCACTGATCCTTTGCAAATTGAAAGGGGACGAACTATCGGATCTTGTAAATAATGTCCACCTTCATTTAGAACATGACATCAATTTTTGACGAAATGGGACAATTGACGCGTTAAACATAATTAGACGTATCTCTGCAACTAATTAACGTACAGTGCGCACTGTTATATCGTTGTTTTTGTTGCTGCGTGCACTACATTTTGAAACTATAAAAATAAAAGACAATTTCTCTGTGCAATAATTATTGCAAGAAAAAAGTGGTTTTCTGAGGGTTTTTTGCAATAACTAATGAACGGCTTTTAAGATTTTATTAAGACCTACAAGTCGCTTATGTAACATTTTTGTATAGAATCAATACTCGAGTCACGTAGTCAAAAAGAAGTAAAAATCGCAAATTTTGCACTTTAAGGGCTTATTGTAAAAAATTGACCACCTCCACGAATTTTGAAAAGTCGTGGATGGTCTTAGATTTCCGTTTTTTACACAACCAAAATACGCTCAACCTTTATTAAAATTTTCTCGACTTCATCATTGGATCGATTCCTCATTGCCTGATCAAAGGCCGGTTAAGGAAAAATAGTTGGATCAATCAAATAGGTTAATTAAAATAAAAAATTATGCATCACCCTTACAAGAAAATGCATTGTAAGTTCGTTCGAACAATATTTTTGTACAATAATGCTCGATAAATCCTCTCCTCATTTACTTTGACGAAATTATCCCCTTACTCTGTCGTTTTTCCATTTGGTTGTGACTTTTGGCAAAATCGGGGTTTGTTGAAGTCGATTCCTCTCTGTGACATTGGGAAAGGAAAACTTTGTCGGAGAAAAAAATATACAACTTTCATTTCCAAATCTGCATATGAAAAATATCACGTTTGTTCTTGAAGTAAATGGTTGTAATTTGGTCCAGAAACAATAAATGGGTCTATGGGTTCCGATACCTTAAGGCCTCACAGGATGGTCTGGGGGAAGATACATTCTTGCGAGCAATCTATCTTGTATATACGATACTATATTTTTGCAATTTCTTTGTTCAAATTAATTTCTTTTAATATGCTGTGAATTGAATGTGTTTCAATTTCATTACTAAGAATGTTAAGACTTCAGTGGGATAATTAACATTATTTTAATTGAACGTTTGTACCGATTTTCCTTGAGAAATTTTGTGATTGGATGATCTTCCACGTGTATTTCTAACTCANCGTTTGTACCGATTTTCCTTGAGAAATTTTGTGATTGGATGATCTTCCACGTGTATTTCTAACTCAGACGTTCTTTTCGACAAATCGTTTCGGTATCTTGACAAAGTATAGAGTAAGTTTTCTTACGCATTTTTTTCCCTAATTTATATAGTGGTTTAACTTTCCTAATTTTCGATAAAAGTTCGATATATTGATGCTAATTTTATTTTCCTAAAGTAATCTAATTTCATAAAGGATAGATCTGGTACGTTATCACGTCTCTTTTACGTTAATCTGGCAGTTTCCCTTCGTTTTAGCATTTAATGAGGGGGACATTTAAGCATCCGCAGAGGTAATCGACATTCAAATGGTAACGAAACGTTCTAAAAATGATCTTTAAGAAACTGTAACAGACCTGTAATTGGATGTAAATTTTAAATTGCTAGAGAGTTAAGATAGGTAGGAATAAGTGGGAAAAAGTCGAGTAAACTATTACGTATTCCCGTGCACCTCTATATTTCCTCCATGAGCGTCAGAGTCTCTCGTGTTTATCGACCGCTACCTCCGAAAGAGAATTCCCTTATAAGACTCTTTAATGTCCCCGGAGGGGGACTCGGGAGAAATCTCGTCTTGCGAACAACAGCTGCGAACGCAGCGCTGGGGGTGGTGCAGTTGCGAATCAGTCGACGTGCCACTCGACTCCCATCTTTTTCTTTTTGCAGACGACAGTGTCGCTCAACGGGGTGACATTTGTCCAACTTACGACTTCTTACTAATGATATTTTCCATACACGTTTGTACGTCTATATGGCTATATTTTGTAGAAGATTTTGCATTCTAAACTTTTTTTTATTATTTGTCGTATTTTTGTTTATTCCGAACTATAACTTGGCAACAAAGAATACCAACGTGTCAGAAATACTTATGTCGACGTATAAAAAGTACCCCTTTTCTCTGATACCATTAAAAACGAAAGAGTAATGAAAACATCCATGTAACTTACGCAGCATGTTGTTCATCACCCAAAAATTCCTTTTTTATACCATTGATGCAGTAACTAACACTGGCTTCCCGTAAAAACGCGTACTTATTACAAATGTTTTCAAAGGATATGAAACTGAAAACAGCTTATTTTCTGGGGGTATGTGATTTGTCGAGTGTAATAGATACAGGTTCATTATTTTAATTATATTTGTAAATATTGTATGTTAAAATAGCCCAAAGTATATTATTTTCATTTGGAATCTGATGTAATAATTTCCAATTTGGCGAGAATGAAATCAAGAAGTGGGATTCATTATCTTTTTCATGCATCTAATAATGGAGGGAACTTAGTTTTCACTTTTCATCAGATATGAAATAACTGTGTGCTCCGAATTCTACCACTTCTGTAATGTATTAATATTTATTTATGAGAATTGTTATGAAATATTCCTTGGAATATTTCATGCTTTGGACTATAAAATAACTAGAATAAAAGTATGTGATGCATATCCAAACTTAAGGTTTAAAATGCCATAAAGAAAAGCTCAAGATGACCTAGTGGATGCTGTGTACGGGTTTTGGGAGTCGAGGCGCGTGGTGTAGTGGTAGCACACCCGCGTTCGAAGCACGATGTCCCGGTTTGTCGCAACTTCACTCTCAACCGTGCACCTACCTCTTCTTCATACACCCAAATAGTGTCCTCAGAAGTGGAAACCTGACTGCATACAACGTCTCCGCAACTACTGTCCCTCTCCCTCACGGAGTTTTGCAGACGGTGCTGGGTATTTTACGCGACATAATAAAAAGTGAACCACCCCTCTTCACTTCCCCTTTCGCTGCACCCTGGCGCCCTTAATCCCTGCTCGCAATGAGAAAATTAATTCGCTTCCGCTCCGACAGAGGACTCTGCATTCGCCCTGGAACGTCTCTCCAGGTTTCTTCGTTTCCCTTCGCTTACCATTGCGTTAGAGGAAGATAGCGGAACGCGCGTTCGAATGCACTGGCAGCATCGAAGGTCGTGGGTTCGACGGCGTTTCTCATCTTTGTGCAATCGTTTATACCGAAGACCAAAGTGCGCCAAGGGAGAGGACAGCCAACCCCTGTGATTGGCTGCGTCGTATCGTGGCATAACTTCCGTTTTAGCGATGGGGTAAGACAGCTGACGATCAGAGTACAGAGAGTAGCAAGCAATTGACTCAAATTTCTTTCTGAGTATTCTGATTTTATTTTGTTAAACCATTTGATTTACAAAAAATATAAAAAATTTATTCCATGATTTTTATTCTACCTGTCACATAAGTCAATAGATGTATATTGTCGTTCGACTAGAAATGAATATATGTCACAACTTTCAAAGTTTCGTGAGGCAAAATACGGTGAACTTACAGCCTTATACACTTCCTTAACGTACTCTGTAAAACATTTTAATGAGGGTTAATCAATGAAGTGAGAGAGTGCCCTTGTCGTAAGTGTATGTCGTATGTGATAGAGGATTGGCGGATGTTGGCTCGCGACTTGACTATGGTAAGCTCGATAACCCTGACTCTCATGAGATCCGTTAACTCCTACTCTTCTACAGCGTTTAGTATGGTGAATCTTTTCTTATTTATGGTAGCATTTTGCCTTTGTTCTCTTTTATCTGTTTCGTTAAAATATATCAAATAATAACGCACTTCTATAATTGACCAAAAACTACTTTTTGGTTTTGATATTGATTATTTTGATATTACAGACAACACAGAGTAATAAATTTTTTGAAACGGATCTTATTGTAAAAATTTTGAGACGGTAATTAAAATTTTAGGAATTCTTTTCGAGCTCATCCAAATATTTAAACCGTATACTGAATCATAAACAGAATTTTCTACCATGTTATGCGATTTCTTGTTATTTTTTCAAAAACTAACCCTTCAAAAATATGAAACATTTTCGAGAAGATATGACAGTACTGTTATCGGATTTTTTTATTATAGACACCTCACTTTGAACTGCTGCAGATGCCACAAAAAATGGTAGAAAAAACTAAATAACACCATTAAATTTGTCATGTTCTTGAGCTTATACTCAAGTTTAAAAAATGGTTCTAAGAATGAATAATACTGTTTTAAAAACAGAAATGTTAAAAAAAACGCGAAATTTTTGCCGTTTTTCCCGGTACGTCGAATTTACTATTTTTTTTAATAAAATAAACTGACAGTGACAAAAATAATTCTTATTCATCAAATGATTGCTATTGTAATCGGGAAAAACGGTAAAAATTTCGCGTTTTTTTTAAACATTTCTGCTTTCAACATAGTAGTATTCACTCTTAGAACCATTTTTAAAACTTGAGTATAAGCAGAAGAACGTGACTAATTTAATGGTGTTAATTAGTTTTTTCCACAATTTTCTTGTGGCATCTACAGCAGTTCAAAGTGAGGGGTCGATAAAAATAATCCGATAATAAGTCACATTCTATTAATTTTGATTAGTGGATATATTTTTTGCGTGGTGAACAGTTTTCGGGATTATGTCCGCTTTGCGCTCACTTAATATAAAAAGCAGTGAATACATTTTTTTCTGTCCTATGGGTGTTCAATTGAGAGAGGAGAATTCCCTGCTCATTTCTGCCTTATTTTAAATGTACTCGCGGTTCTTTTCAATGTACAATATTAAACGTATTTCTCCAATTTTATTTTATTAATATTGTTAAACTCGTATTTATGTCTTGTTTTTTCTAATGTAGTTTATGTAAACCCTCATTTTTTCATGTTCTTTATTTCTCTTAAGACGCCTACTTTTTCCAGTTTTATTTCATACCTCGACCATTCTGTAGACCTTCTCTCTCCGCTCATTACAATTATCCCATGTCGTTCTTTCTTTAGTCCCTTGATGTCGAGCGCTGGATAATCCCCTCCACTTTTCCTCTCCATGTCTACTTACCTTTTTCGTCCTCCGCCATTATGCTTAACCCTTTGTGACGACCGGCTCTTACAGCATTTTCGTGGCCTTTCTTATTTTACTCAGCTTATTAACCGACCTTGTGTTTCTTATATTACGTTGCTTATTAACTAACCCTCTTTGTGTTTCTTTTAATGTTAGTTAGCTCAAGCCCTGTTTTGCAGGAAGGATATATCTAATCTAGGAAAATACTCACTCGAGAAAAAAGGTCCTTTGGTAAATGTACGACTGGGGTAATCTCTAAGATTTAACTCGGTTGACACCACGAACAAAGATAATGAGGAATATTGTTCATCACTGAAGACGGTCGAGTCCTTTCCCGGAAAGAATATTTTCTAATCAGAAATTAAGAAAGATAATTGTAAAAAATTTTGTTTTTAGTACTTTCAACATCACATTCAATCTTGGTTTAATACTATTCGTGTATTTGTTCCTATGAGGGGAGAATATTTTTCCCATTAGGAAAATTCATTTAACCTTTTTTAAAAGGTATGTAAAAATGGACAGATTTTGATTAGTACTGACAAAATGTCATATTCTTGCCGATATGCAAATTTATTTGTACGCATGATAAAGACGTAGAGGTTTAAGGGAAGTTTTAATAAATTCTCACATATGCAATCTACAGTTTTTACGAATTCTCGATCCTCAATGTCTATTATAATCAAAAAGATCATAATAAATTTTTTTAAGGATAATTCTATGTTTCGCCTTATGAGTAAATGCCAAAACTGAAAGATATAAATGATGAATTACAACGTTTAGTAGTGATTGCTGATACTCCTTAATATGATATAGTCGAAAATAGCTCTTTCTGTGAAACATTAACTTCAGAGTTTCTTGTTTCCGTGTTCTGTATCCAGACGAAGGATGAGTTATTTCTGTAAAATTTATAATAATTATAAATATAATTCTGTATTTTTTAAATTATTAAAACGAGTTTTTTCTTAACCTGGGTCTTTGGTATGAAAGGTTGATGTTTTCTCCAATAAGTACCGTGTTTTTAACATGGCATTCTCGTATTTTTCGTGTTGTGTTTTTCGTCAAAACCATCACGATCCTTCCGACAGCACTTCCACTGAGGTGAATGACTTTCCTCCGTCTTATCGCTGCTTCGATGCAGCGCTTCTACAAGAACTCCTTGGATTTCAATGTCAAATGCTTTCTTGCAAGGCAACGTCGCAACAGACGAGTCACACGGGAAATCTTATCATTACTATTTCTTTCTTACCACTACTTCTTTCAAAAATAGACTCCCAGCTTGAGACAGTATGATAATATTCGTTTGAGTTGTAGAATTAATTATTTCGACGCTTGTGGGATGAATATTTGTATTATTTTTTAAATTCAAATCTTGAATTTCAGTAACAAAGCATACAATAATGTTAGACAATTCACACAACATATTCTCGTGGATGTATTTTGGCCATATGGATCACACAATTCATCTTTTTGAATTCCATGGCCCCGGGAGAAATTTTTTAAAAAAATATTAATGTTCGTCAAATATTAACTCCAGAAATGTAAATTAATAAAACTGTGAAATGCTCCTAATTTAAACAATAAAAAATGCTTGATAATTATGTCAAATCATACGTGCGTATTTAATCATACGTATTTATTGATGCAACAATATCTTGAGGGTGATATGTTTAACTTGTCAGATATGTGGGTCTTGTTTAGTACCTATTCGGACATCCATTACATCAAACTCTTTTTACTGTTTGCTTCCAGTATTTGAATATAATGTCTATACCATTGTAAAATAGTTTCTTCAACTGGAGAAATTGCGATTAATTGATGTTGTAGTTACGTCTGCTATCCGTTATTAAATACTTGAGACGACCTTGTTTATAAGCAGACCAATTTATTTACAAAAAACTTGCACTATGTCAATATAACAAATAATTTAAAACACTTTAACTGGCAAGAAACATTACACAAAGTTTCATCTCAAATATGAGATATATTCAGGTGTTATGAAGTGACTCAAATATTATAAATTGGTATGCTTATAGACAAGGTCGCCTCATGTATTCTCTCTATTCTTTTTTCATGGGATACGGAAACACATCTGTAACAAATCTACTGCTGTGTATATACTCTCATCTTAAGAGAGTCTCCCGCGCCTTTCTTTGCTCTACATTCAGCACAGTTCCATCGCAGGGAAAGGGTGCCTGGAGTCTCCGTGCCCTGATATTTGTCTCCTTTTGTGTGCACGCGCTCTACCAAGTGATTCATGGCCGCTGCGCTCTGGAAGCCAAACTGTTTTATGTGGAAGAGTGTTCTTTAAAACGATAGGTAGTACGAGCAACCATCATAAATCACGGGGACGGTCCAATGTTTGTGCCAGCAGCTCAGACGTGGACGGGGTGCATTCAGAAGCACTGAGTTCTATCCTTGAATCTCGGGGAGTTTACTTTATCCATTTGAATCAAAGAGAAATTATTTATTGTTCATGAGTCATACAAAAATTAGACAAATCTGCAACGTCTGAAATACTTTTTTTTTGTGTGTGGTTCCTACTGAAAATTACGTATCTCCGATGTTCTTAATCGATATTTATCATGTCTCCCATTATTGTATGAAATTGTGCATAGTCATTGTTTTTCACTCTTACAAGGTATAAAGGGTTGATAGAAGAAAAAAAAAATTCTACAAAATGTAAACAATTGTTTGATTCACTAATTTTGATTAATATTGTAATTTTAACATTTTTTGTGTTTAACTATTGTTGTAATTTGATTTGTTATTTTTGTATGTGAAATTATCAGTACAAAGTTTGGCGTAAGAACAGGCCTGATGATCTGAGAAGACTTAATAAATATTTTATTATATTCTAAATACTGTAAATTTAACAAATAAAGGTAAGGGCGGATGACATTTAAAATTCTCTGATGAAAACTGTGTTGGCATATTTTATTTGGAATGAGCGAAGGCGTTTTCACTGGAATATCCATAATCGACAGGTCGTGAATACGGAATTACTAGAAATAGCAAAAATCAATATTCTCTTTTGTGTTACCTAAATTATCGGTTTATTTTCTAAACTTCAATTTAAATATATGAGTCAGTCTCTTTTCTCGAATAATTTTCAACAATAATAACTTTTATGCTATTCGTGAATGAATAATAATATTTATATTATTTTCTTTCCTGTTTAGAATATCCTGCTTAAAATGAAGTGTCAAAGTGAATAAAATAAAAGCATGGAATAGTTTATTTATTTGTAGAGGACTTTTCTGTCGCAATATTCAGGTCTCGCTTTATTCTGTAAAAGAGGGTTTTGGAAATCAAGTAACTTTGATGGCATTATCCTGAGCAGTCAAATCAGGAAGGCAAAAGAACTGAGAATTTCTTTTCAATAATTTAATATTTTCCGTTTGGTGACTTTTGGTAAAATACATTCATTGATTTATAGAAAGTCCCCACAAAAAACCTGTTTTGCTTTTGAATGAAATATTGACTGTGTAATTTAGTTTTTAATGGTTTGAATGAGAAATAACTGCTGCAAGGTGTTACGTGACTTTTCTAACATTTGCGTACCATCAGTAGAGGACTTAGGGGTGGGGGAGAGCTGGGTGACACGTGCTCCCCCCCCCCAAACCGGAAGAAATAATTTAAAAAATATGTGTAAACATTTTAATTTTACATCGAAAGAATTTGAGCTGACGAATTGAAAGTAATAGGTCAAAGAAGTAAAATTTGTGATGACTCATTGTGGGACAAACATATGATCTGGACGTAGTTCCGACATTCACGAGAAAAATGAGTTCCGAATCCAATATTCGCGTATTTTCATGGCTTCACAGATATTTTTCGCTAGGGAGTGGGTTGTACACATGCGTTAACTCAGCGACATTGGGAATTCGTTGTCAGAGTTCAAATCATACTGCAAAGCAACTGCTGTAATCGAAACCGCGGAACACATGGTGAGAGTAGGGGGAAATACGCATATGAATTTTAATAATTTTTATTCTTCCTGCTTCATCTCATAACACGTGGGAGATATCGGAAGGTGGCAGGCTTCCTTCTTCAATCTCTCACCACTTCACATCACATCAATCTAACACATCACGTTTCACTTACTAACACCCTTACCCTTGGCGGACGGAATGATTCACCTACTGGATAATTCATATTGCAAACTACTGCTGTTTTTTGCCATGCACGTAAAAGACAAAAGTTAAATTTTGAATTCGCCACAAAATTTTAAGGAAAATCACACCAAACAACAACCATATAATACTGCCAAAGAGAATTCTACGCTGTAGTTGACAATAACATTGTAATAATCTCCTTTCAAAACAAGAAAAGGACGGCGATTGCTTGAAAATTGTTTATATTCGTGCCAAAGTTTGTTCTAGATATTTTTAAATACCTTCCCCCCGTTTGTTTTCCATTGGTATTCATTCATTTAGTCATTCAGATTGTCTGGAAATGACAAGTTAAATCAATCTAAAGTATTGTATAAAAAAGGTTACAGATGATTGGATATTATAAATGTATTTCTAATCATGTTTTTGTAACATCCTAACGTCACTCAACCGATGTAAAAGCGTTTTTAGTTGACATATTCTACTGAGTTTTCCTTTTAGTTATTTCGTGCTGAGAAAGTATAATAGAACAGCTTTTATGAATATGAAAATAACCGTAAACGCTCCGCTAATTTTGTTTCATAAATGAATTTTGTCCTGGTGAACAGAAAATCAAGGACTTTTACGAATATAATGAAACCGCATGCGTCTCTTTCAGCGGAGTAATTTTAGAATGTGATGTACAGTTAAAATATGATAGAAATTGTTTCACCTTATCAGCCCTTAACTCACACGTGTTCTCAATCATAATTGTAGTTATACCCGGTATACACCATACCACCTTACAAATAGAAAATCAATCTGAGTTATCCCCGTGAAGAAAGCTTTGGCCTACGAATAACAGTTGTTGATACCTAGGAAATATCCATGCTAGGATGAAGCACCAAAGAGCGTTCAGCGATGAAATCCACTATGGAAGAAAGCGAGTATATTAAATAAAAAACAAAAACAAATGAACAATGAAATGTATCATTATAATCTAAAATAATTTTCATTTTTTAAATTTTTATTTTATTTATTTATAAAAGAATATGTTGGTTAAAGTATGATCAGATTTTTCTGTTTAAAAATATTATAAATAAAAAATAGTTATAAAAAAGTGGCACTTGAAACTCAACTGATGAATCCTGCTAGTTTAATTAAAAACAATAATCAATGTAAAATGAGGGCATGCTCTCTAATAACGCTTGCTGTGATGATCTTATCTTCAGTTAGTGAGGCAACTTCCGTATGCTGAATTAGCATCCTTCGTGTATGAATTGGTGAATATTCATAGCGAACAGGTAATCTTCGATTTAACATGCAGCCGCTTAAACTGGAGTCTGTTGCTTCCATCTCGGGGACTAGCAAAGCCAATTTACATCTGCTGGTCTGTACACTTCGTATGTAGGGGATTGCTGACATACATAGCTAGTTGAGGTAAATCGCTTTAAACGCATTGAAGTCATATGGGAAAATATTTTAAAAGCTTATTTTTTTATAAAGTATTAATATTAAACCATTGTCTAGATTGATTATAAAAAAATAAATTTGATCTTTCTTGTAATAATATTAGTATGTCTAATGCCGCGAAACTTAATTCTATGTATTACAAGCTTGGATGGAATTGAAATTAGGTAATTAATAAAAATATTAAACGTTTGCCATACTCAGCATATCGTAAATATTAATAAAATAACAATAAATAGTATTACTAAATTAGCATTTATCATTTTTTATAATTACTTTTGTTTTATTAGATAGGAGCTAACCGTACTAATAAAATTTTCCTGACAAAAGGACTAATCAATAAAAAAATTATTTAGTGGTCTGCGGGATTTAAAATTATGCATTTAAAGGTTCGGGAATTTCGAAAGATTGTCGAACGCTGTTCTAAATGATTATATCTGAGCTAGAAAACGTATCCTCTTTTGAAACATTTACTCACTATAATCAAAGTTAGCTGGTGTATAGCAAATTCACCCGCTGACGTTCTGTGTGTGGAGGGCGTCTTGAGGATTGATCTTCGTTCGCAGCTTATGAATCTAGGAGAAACCCTAGAGGCTGATGCAGTAGTTGCTCAAAGTGACAGGAAACGGCGACAGAAGCGGAGATGCGGAGCAAATTTGACAGTATGTGCTTGCTCGTAAAGGGTATTGGGAGTGTACCATCTCCAACTTCAGCATCAGGTATCCTTACTACGAGCCGCTTCTTGGTCTCTGGTAGATATATATTGCTAATTAATTTGTACTCAACCTTGGACCGATTGTTTACATTAATTCTGTATCCCCATCCTGGCCCGGGTTTTTTTTATCGGGTTTCCTTTGGGTAGAGGTGGATTTTTTAATATAGGCTCTCTAAACTCTTGCATAGGGACGCCGTCTTTTGAGATAATTAATCTCGAATTAAGAGTTATTTTAATAGTTACGATTTATGAACAATATTTTCCGAACGATATATTGTTTAATAATAATACGTAGTTGTGAAATAACTTCTTTGTGTTTTGTTAAATACAAATTTGTTTGTATTCTATTATACTATAACACGTACTGAATTACTTTTCTTCTTAAATAATTTTTTTTTTAATTGTCAAAAAACAGTACAAACTGCGTATGACCACGTGGAGGGAAAAAAAACTAATTTACTCTCCGGAAGCAAGCAAGGGACCATCCCATCAATTCCGATCAAGGGCCCTAAGGCAGAGGCGGATTCAAAAAATTCAGCAAAAATTCCTAGATAAGATAAAAAGNTGCTTGCTTTCGGAGAGTAAATTATTTTATTGCCTTCCATATGGTCATAGTTGGATGCTTGGTTGTAACGTAGTGAAACAAGAATATCAATGTTGCATTCTTTGACTTTGAATCGAATCGAGTGTCACAGACGAAGAATATTGAGAATCGAAATTGATGCGTCCCTTTTGAAAATTGAAGTCATTATGGTCATATGCAGTTTTTAGCTGGTTTTTTTTTACAAAAAAATTATTTATTTAATTTTACTCTAAGTAAAAAATCTGGAGTGTGCCCCACTCAACTTTCCAATTGCAATTCATAACAAAAAAAACTCATGGCACTAAATACCCTACATTACACCAAAATGTTTTTTTTAATCTTAAAAAAGAAATCACGATATATTATAATTATTATACTAGATGACCTATTTAAGATCAATCGGTACCAAAATATATATCATCACTGTAACTAGGACACTCCTAAACATAATATCTGCATGTACAAGTACAGATTGCATGAAATATCTTCTACTTGCAATAAACTTATAGGCTGATATAAAAAAAAGCGTCTCCTAGATTTTTGCCGTATCTCGAAAACGGCGTGAGTGCAAGAATGCGTTTTAGCAATTAACTGACCAATCAAAACGCTTACATTCATATTTTCAAAATTTCGAATTTTAAGAAAACGGAAGTCGAGCGCGGTGTGTAAATGAAGTCGGTACGAGCAGAGTCCAGAAATAGGCTTCTCTCCCCAATGTATTCAAATTTCAAGTTCGGTTACGATGCACCAATCTGTTCGTGATTTATGAGGGGGAACAAAATTCTTACGTACGACTTTGGACATCATCGCCAAAATCTGAGAATAGACTCTTCTGGAGCCAATTCGTAGAGATCCGAAGAGATATCAAGTTTGTTTTTTTTCGACCGATTAGAATACTTTTCTTACACACTCTTTGTAATTGGAAAGTAAAAAGTATAAGTAACAATTTCGAGCGAAAAAAAAAAAAAAAAAATANCTAAAACGGACTTGAGAAGATGATAGTGAAAGATGAACCAGGAAAGGAAAGGAGAAATTCCATGGTGTCCACTATGGAAAGCATATGATACGGAAATGATCCGTAAGATACGGACAGACCTCGTCGTCTAGAAGCGTTGTAGACGGAAGGCTGATAAATGCGCGTGGGCGCATTGGGAAGGGAGGAGGATAAATTATTCATCCTCACTGGAGGCGCAAGTTTCCGCGGGTCTCTGCGCCGCGGGGGGGTGTTGCCATTGTTGACGAATCCGTCTCCTCGCTTGGGATCTGGTTGACGTCCACTCGGAGACTCGTGATACAGTCACGCTGCTTTCCAGGCTCTGCTGCGCGAATCTGCATATCTGAATATGACTTTTGAGGGAGGAATAATTTTATTTATCATCTACACCAATCGCATGTAGCGTATTTGTAACTACTACTCCCTTCTAATAATGTTTTCATGAAGTAAGCAAACATAAATATGAGAAAATGTAAATAATATCTCAACAAGAGATAGGAGAGTTTTTCAAATTAGAAATAATGGATTTATATAAAAGGAATTAATAGAATAGGAAAAAATGTGAACATTTTCTAACTTATAATGATATGATTAGATTCTACGAGATGTACTGAAAAATTAAATGTGTAATTAATTTATTGAAAAAGGTTAAACATGGAAGCATTTTGACGCTTAAATTGTGTAGCAAATAAAGTATGAATGACAAAAGAAAACATATGAATTCAGAAATAGACTAAATAGGAATAAATTTGTGAAGAAATATAAAAAATTAAACATGTAAATTATACGTGGTATGACTTCGTATACACAATGGATTATAATGTATGGAGATTAAAATATTTTGATAAATTTGAAAAATAATTCTCCGCGGAGAATTTTCTTTTTCTGTGTTTTGTTTGAAATTTCACAATGGTTTTTTACTGATAGTCTTCTCTAAATCGCGCGTGCTACATTAATTTCGAAAATGTAGACCAAGTCAAGGATCGAACCCAGGTCTCGCGAATCATCTTCAAATGTGGTGAGTAATTAGACTTCTGAGTGCTGCTCGCAACCAAATTTCCTTTGTCTTCGTATTAGCCACCATTATACCTGAATGTTTTTTTACCGTGTCATCTTGTTTTTTTCTTTCTTTTTTATTTAATTTTTGCTGATTGTCCATGAAATTAATTTTTCGTCCATCTCCAAATTGTCGAGATTTTGCTGTCGTCTTTCATAAACTAACTCAATTATGAAAGGATGCGATGTAGAAAATGAAAAAAAATCTAGAGTTAATACTATGAACTCGAGGCTAAAGAAGAGTGTTCAAGATTTCTGTACGAAATACTTTTTATGAAATAATAATAATTTGCTTAGGACACTAGTCACTTCTACGATTTGGTTCTCTGAGTCAAGCTACGAAAAGAGCCATGAGTGTAAATTAAGAGTAAACGACATTTTCTAAACAGTTTAAGAAATATACTGATAAATATATCATGTTATGTTCCTAATGAACTAAACATAGAAATGTGAGACATATCCTCTGTTCAGCTTATTTAGTAGCTCTTTGTTACGTGTTTCGAATTCATATTTTACATTCGTCCTACCTTCAATGTATTTTTATTAATTATATCCCTTGAATCAACATTAATTAAACCTGAATGGGATATTTCAGTAATAACAGGGTATATGAATTGGATACCCATAGAATGTATTTTTCTCTCTCCTTTTCCTCTATGACTCGTATTATATGAACGTGTTTTTTCTCTGTACATTCAACAAACAAGAATCAATGCACTAAATTAGTCATATTGGGTGGATAATAACAATTCTATATTGAATATTAGACTGGTGAAGCAGGGTTTTCAGATATTCGTAGTTCACTTTTCAAAATACACAATCGGTCAATTTCATGCGACTCCTCCACAAAGTCTGCTAGGGAAAAAGAGACCCGCATACAAAATATCTGCTACAAAAGCAGGTCATTTCGCTCAGCACGAACAACAGATCGGGTGCTCTTCAAAAGTCACTGCATCGCAATATTTACAATGAAAACACAGTGGAAGAAAAGCACAGCTTTTCTGTTCATCCTGCGTATTTCGGTATTCACGTAAAGAGCTCTTTAATTTCGCTCTCGTTGTGTCCGAAAGTGGCTTTCGAAAACTTCTTTTTTTTTTTTTTT
>NNCF01126795.1:471724-520170 GCA_002313205.1 Laupala kohalensis
AGTACTGTCGGTGTCCGGCCAGCATCCTCACTGCCTCTGTGTTGGTCTCGCCGTCTCTTTCAGAACTTCTCTTCAATCTCCTTGTCCCTTGTATGGCGCAGGTGTTTCAGTACACACACCATCATTTGCGAAAGCTTTTCATCGCGCTTCAGTCCGAGTTTTGTAATTTAAATATTCCTTTCAAGGTTAAGCTACCGTGTGTATAGATTCATTAATTTCTGGGAAGTGTATATTTTTGCATCCCCTGAATAGGTAAGTCCTCATATAAAAATTCACGTGAATGTGATAAGTTGGCATTTAGTTATAGTCTTACGTGCTTTGAGTTATTCATGAAGATAATCTGTAATATAGGGATCTCAGAGTAAAAGGATGGGAATTGAACAAGTTGACTAGAGTAAATGTATCTGATTTCAATATTTAATTAAACCAGGATTACATAGATTTAACATATGTTCCATTAGCATTGGAATTAACAATATATTCCTGTGTCATTATGATTTTTATTTCTGTTATGCCTGCTTGCAGTCCTTGCTTCTCATTTGGGTCAGCGCGTTTGTTTCTGTTCTGACGATGAACAAAGCTTGTACGTAGTGATTCGTTTATATCAACAGGTGCATCTCGAATCTTTGCCCACATTGTTCCTCCATAGTGGATCATCCTATTCAGTATAGTTTATTGCTTCTAAACTAGGATAAATAATTCTGTCCTAGATACTTGTTTTGTCTCTACTAGCAGTATGTTGACTAGTAAAAAGTTTATCAACTATATTATTAGAGATGTATTTCTTCATGCATAGCACCTTTTTCCGTTTGTCTTCATTTTTGTCGATGTGGCTATTTTTGTCTCTTAGTGGGTTAACCATATGTATGACCTATTTTTGTTACTTTCGTGTAATTAACGTGTTTATTTTCATTTTTTTCTTGTAAAAATTAATGAATATTTTTGTTAGTATCTTGCCATTGAAAGCACAGCACAACTGCAGTTAATTAATTATTGACAATGAACCATTATAGCCATGTATTTTTTTAAAAAATATTTGGTTTAAGGGCAAATATTTAGAGAACAAAAATTTATTTCCGAAGAAGCTGCACAAACGATTGCACTCTCCCGCTTGACATCGTTACCTCTCTAAGTTATTTGGTAATGATACAAAATGGCGAATAATGAGCGGGCTGTGGCTTTGAAACCCGATTCTCTTCTTCATCTCTACTCGTGTTTCGCTTCCCGATGTTTCGCTCTCCAAGATTCATGGGCTTCGCAGTTTCGTGTTTCTCTCGAGCACCTGGTGGCAGCGTTCGGTCTCTCGGAGGGCGGTGAGTCGCCACCTCGGTGTCGCAGTGAGGGTGCGTTGCGGTGGTGGGGGGTTGGTTTCGGAAGTGAAAAGCGCGACGGAGACCCTACGTCAGCTGCCACGTCAAAGGCGAACTTACAGCGACGGCGGTGCGCGTTGCCTTAGCCGCCGCGGCTACGCTCATTACTGAAACGTACAAAGGGCCGCAATCAAGTAGGTCTCGTCGCCATCACCAACAGTAGAGGTAGGCGCTCTCTGACGTCGAACGAATGAACGTCGCACTTTGAAAGACGACGCTCCCGGGGGAGACTAGCCGGAGAGTAGGATAGAGTCCGGGTGAAGAATAGGATTGAAGTGAAGGTTTTGTTAAGTCTGAAATAGATGCGAATATTTTGTGAACTAATGAAATAGCTTTGGATCGGAGATCCAAATTTAGAGGAAGGAAAGGATTTCACCAAACATTTGGATATGACATTATATCCCAACCTTTGATTACGACGTACAGCCTTGTAGTATGCGAGCTATGTTTCGATATCTTATCCAAAGGTTTGCGAAAAATCTTTTCCTTCCTCTGAATTAGTATCTTACATCCAACCTTTTGGTACTCACATCCATAGTGTTTTCGCAGCGTGTGTTTATAGAATGACGTCAATAAAATTTTTGTCCGCAGACACCACCTTAAAGTGTACGAGTTTCACCACCCTTAAGTTCACTGAGTAGAGATCACACGGACTCCCCAGTCATTTCAGTCTGTTTTAAAACACGTCACTCTGCATCTTGGGATGAAATCTGATGGGTTATGCTGGTTAACACCATTTTGTTTTGAGGTCTTCTCAGGGAGCCCTGTGCCCTTAGAACAACTTATGTTTTTTATGTGACAGATAAAGAAACCGAGGCAATTATATCCCTATGGACCAGCGTGAATCCAATTAATTAGTTCTAAACTCTCCAAAATACATACCAAAAACTTATTGTACATATAATAAATTAAGTATTAATTATTGAAACCAGTGAGAAATTTATATAAAAATTGCTCTCCTTTTATTTCGTACGGAGATGATCTCTCGGCTGCAGTTAACAACAATATAGAATGCTTGAAAATAGTGAATATTTCGTATCATGTTTCTCAGAACTTTGTACAGAATCCGAAATTAAACTAAACTTTTTGTCGTTTCCTCGCACGGAAAAAATAATTTTCGCAATAATAAATTATCCAGTTGTTGTATCATTTCAACCGCCAATGGTAACGATAGTGTGAGCGAAAGATGATGTGATAGGGAGCATCTCTGGGTCAAGGAATTTCGAAGCGAAGAAGTGGTGACAGAGTATGGGAGATAGCCAGCTGCTTTTGTATGTTTTACATACTAAAATAATGTATGAAATCAGAGACAATCGTCATGAATTTTGACAATCTATTCGTAAAAACCGAAACTTGTAACAGAATTGAATGAAAACTAAGAAACTACCGTAATACTTTTCCCTTTCTCAAATATTATAATTTACCATACTCAATGTTTCCAAAAACATACACTTTCTTCCGCAATCAAACAGTTATTTGATTATATGTTTGTATTTAGCACTAATAATGTTCGCTAAGCAAGCGAATTAAACGATTATGACTGAGTAGACGATACCATTGTATTATTCTTATTTTTCATTGTAACCTCAGTGTACACCTAACCTTATATCAAAGTCAAACTGTTCCACATCGGACCCTAATGTGCCCATGGAATTCGCGTAGGGTAGAGCTCCGCAATTTATTGGCCTCGGAGGTGGAGATGCAGCCAACATCTCGCTCCGACCGGTTTGACCCCGGAATAAACCGGGTACTCATTTTACTGAGTAGGTTTACGAGTGAGTCTGGATGTTGGGGTGTGATGAAAAATCCCCTCTCTTCCGGGGATCGAATCCCGGTCATCCAGGAAGCAATCCGGCGCTATACCTGACTCCAACCTTACATCATTTTACTGTAATATTATTCACTTTCATTTTTTCTTCTTTCCTGAGCATCAGTGTAACCGTCCATTTGTTTCTGTAAACTTGTCCCCGAGCGACGGACCTCCTCGAGTGGCGCACGTGGCGGCGGCGCTTTAGAAAATCGACGGAGCGTCGCGACGCCCACCACGGCTCAACGAGCACACGACGCCAGTGACGGAGGGCGCTCGCCCCCACTAAGGCGTAGACTGATTGCGAAGGGCAATCTGAAAGCGCGCGCAGGTGAAGGACTAAACTGCGCAAGGAGGCACGAGTGCCAACGGGCGTAAATAGAGCTTGTCACCGTGATTAATGGTGGAGCACTCTTCTCGTCAGGATAAAAAATATATTGTTGGACTGCTTACATTTCGAGTTTTTTTTTCTTCTGACGACGGGTGTTTTTGCCCATGTTTCGTTTCGAGTGTAAATTTTCACTTCGTAGTGATATTTTCTCCCACTTATTATTCTAGTATCGAGCATTGGTAGAAAAATTAATTTGTTGGATAAAAATTAAAATATACCGTCGAATTTGCAGGAAAACATAATACTTCGTCGTACTGATGTTCGTTGAAATCATTCTTAAAAATTTTGAGGTTAACCTTAACATGCAAATTCGAGAGACGTTTTGAAAGAAATGTTTTCTTCTCGATATGAGGAAGCAATATTGTCCAGGAATCAAAGTCAGAATCATAACCACGGGGAATCATTGAGAAACTACTCTCAACTCGCGGATATGGTATAATTGGTTCTGTACGATGAAGATTAACAAATACGACTCAAATTGTGGTTATGCAGCTCTGGGACGAAAAATGGAAACTTAATACACTCTCCTGTAACAACGAAAGTGAATGTCTCTCCTGTAACACATGAGTTTGGGAAGTATTATTGTTTATTTAAACATTTATGTCCTTTGGAAAAAATTTTTTGTGTGTTTTCCAGTAAATTGTGGTACAGTATTCAGTTTCCGCTGATATTTCGATATTCGTATGTGTATTAGCAGACAAATATTTAATTGATGTTGTGTAGTGGACCATCTCCAATGAAATGATACATATATGCAAATCCAGTCACGGGAAAATTTGATTTTTAAAACATTTTTAAAATTTTTATTGTTGTAGATACTTGTAAAAACTTATGGTTTTGACAGAAAAAAAAATTACGTTTGAAACTATTTGTGTTCGTCTTGTAACTTGAGTGTTCATTCATTCTACCTTTTGCATGAGACTGAATCATCCAGGACAGGGCTGTGTGTTTGTGGCGAATAAAACTAGATGGTGTAAAAGAGGTCTTTATGGATTTGATATTATGCAGTCCCTTGTCAGAAGAGAGTGATTTGATACGTACATATTATTTGATATGTATGCATAATTCGAAATTATTGCAGTTACACTTACCATATAACAATAAAGACAAATCCAGCGACCCTTCCGTCACTGTGCTGGATAGCCCATTATCACGCGTCGTTCGGGGAGGTGATGCAGTCAGCTTATGAGTAGCAGATCATAAATAGCGATGAAATTGTGAAGATTGGCGTTCAGATTGATTCCACGCTCTTTGATGAACTAATGAATGTGATTGACATGTCACTTTCAACTAATGATTGGATAATGCAGCCAATCATTGAGTGGGGTTCAGAGGCTATTGATAATTATGCAGATGGGTTGAGGAAACACTCATTACTCAAATTACAGAGAGGGGTTTGAAATACTTGCTGCTGCAAAGTGAATGTTTATAGGATCTTATGGGAAGCGATAAGAGTTTCTGACAGATGGAAAAATATGACAAAAATAATGTGTGTTTATTTATTGCGAGAGAAAACATGGTTTATGCTCATATAAGTATTTTAGATTTGTTACTACATCATCGCAATCCTCCATATTTCCGGCTCACGTTTCCCTTTAGTCACTGTTTATTCCTATTAGTTGTATCTGCTAATCGAAAATATTTGAGAATGGAGTGACCTTTTATTCTGTTTTGTCATGAAAAAAATATTTTAATTCTCGGAGAATATCAATAAAACACTAATTAAAACAAATGTGATTCCCTCCTAGATTTTTGTTGAATTCACGCGATAAATACCTTCTATTATATGTATATGCATGTTACATTTTAATCAACATCTAAAAATTCTTCCATTTGGTGCTAGAAACAGGTTGTTTGTCCACATAAAAAAGTTAGTAAACATTGTTTGAACGAAATATGTAAAAAACTTTCTTCAGTTACTCATATACATCTGAAAATTACGTTATTTCCGTGTAATTTCATGTGACTAAATTTAAAAAAAAAACACTGATTCATTCATTAAATCGGTGAAAAATATATTAAAGTAACCATTGAACATTACACTTAAATACTATCAAAATAGTGTACAATTTTTACACAATAATCAAAACAAAATATTGATATCATAAATTACACTTTTTAATTTATTGAAATTCCGCCAGGATTACATAGCTTTCGTCGCTGTAAACCGTTCACATATAACCTTATTTATATAAATACGAATCATATTTATAATAGAGATAATTTATTAACATTTGCTACATTTTATGTAAATATTATAATTACATTTGTTTTTTACATTTATTTTGTTAATCTCCTCCCAGTTCCACATCATGGGGATTCCCCAGGTTGGTGTCTCTCTCATAGTTTCTTGACTGTTGCCAGTCTCCTTGTCTCTGTCGCATAAAGCAATACAAGGATCTCTGCTATTTGACAAACCTTATAATTGTTTTTATCTATTCTTGATCCACCATCTATACGCCGTCCTAATTCCATCTATCTTGTTAACAAATTGCATATAAAGTGCATACTTCGTTTGCGTGTCAATTAACTTGTTTTCTGCTGTCAGATTTAGAATACCTTTCTTTCCCATATTCTCTAATGTAGCGTGCCCCCGCTCAGGCGCATAAAGTGGGCAAAATCCCACAACATATGCTCTAATTCACAGTCAAACATGTTATCGTTAGTCTTCCCAAAACGCTTTAAATATTCCTTGAAATTTCCGTGACCAGTTAGAAATTGTGCAACAACCTTGGTCAGCACAAACCATTTTTTATGCTTCTCCGAAAATCGGACATCAGGTATATACCTATACGTGCGCCGTCCCTTTTGTGTCATTTCCCACCGTTTTTACCATGCTTTCATTAAGCTCTCTGATAATTTTCTGCGGGATTTTTTTCTCGTTCTGTCGTAATTCAATATTATTTAACATTATCCTCTTATCTTGTTTCATGATGCATCTATACTTTGAACGAAGAGATCTATGGGGAGTAAGCCTAGTACTACGTTCAATTCTTCAGTCGAATCTGGTTTGTAGCACCCAGAAATTGATATTGTACAAACACAAACACAGAATAATAGCTTGAAGACTCAGCTCTAGAAGCAAGCAGCGTTCGCCTTGTCGACAAATACACACAGAAAATTAACTTCAAGACTCCGCTTCTCCACACATCTGCCGCTGCTGGTTATCTGAAGCAATGTTTCACAAGAATCAACGAATGCAATAAGATCACTCCAATAAGATATACACCTATTGTTGAAGTAGAATTAATTTGATTGGTGCTTATAACAAACAAGATTTCATTGTCGTGAAGAATTAAATTGCCTAGCCAATAATACATTCAAGTAAGAAATACTTCACAGTATAAAGAATGCGAATGAAAAATAAATGGTTCAATATGAAATTATGAGCATAAAACAATAATATACGATACAATACGTATTTTCTTCCTAAAAGGTCGGCTTCTCATACGAAAGCAGGCTTAAAACATACAATAAAAATGAAACAAGTGAACTACGTAATTGTTTGCACGTTGCAGGACGAGCGACCGCCACGCGCCCAAGCGTAGGATTGCAGTGATACTGCCTTGAACGCAATTCACGTAGCTGGGTCAACGGTGCCCCCTGGCTGCGTACGTTTGAACTACCCTTCAGGAGAGAGGGTTAAGCGTCTGCTCAGGTCAGACAGCCTTCGTAGGTAGAAGGCTACTAAAATAATTAATATATCTTCAAGGCGGGAAAGTCATCTCGAACGAACTGCGCAAGCGTGTAGCGCACCTGTACGCTAGAGATGTCCGTTCAGTCCAGGTGTACCTTTATCAGTTACCTGCAAGATCAGTTACCTGCAATATCAAACATTGTCGTTCAATACATCGTAGTTTCCGTGCAAATTGCATATTTATTACTCCTTCTGCCCATACCGTACTGCCATATGCTATTAATTGCCTTAGTGCTCCCACATATAACAGTTTGAGGTCGTGTCGAGATATATCGTAAGTCATGATCCCTATTCTCCTCATTCTATACTAAACAATCTGCACGCGCTCGCGTATGTACGCCAGATGTTCCAAATATGTTAGTTTCTAATCTATGATCACTCCTAGGTATCGATGCTTTGTCACTTTGTCATAGTTTCTGTCACTTTTTTATCTCCCTTATATTCTGTTCTTTGTATGTTCCTCTTTTCTCAGTGGCCTTTTCTCCCACAGTTCCCATCCCTGCTATGGGAAGATGGGCACAGTCTACTATCATGCAGTTTATTTATTTTTTATTTATTGAATGCCTTTTTGCCGAGGTTCAGGCCATGAGGTCTGCTTTTCCACCTATCCGTTGGACTTTATTGTCGTGTTTAATTAAAGGGGAGGGCACATAATTATATTGCTTTATGGATAATGAGAAATGTGTAATTCGCTAGTGCCTATGCACCCTTTGATCGTAATAGATGAAATTGGTCCTTTGCTTGTTTCGTCATAGTAAATTAGTTTATCGTCCTCCACGTGGTTCTACGCAATTTGTTACAGCTTTTTTGACAATAAATTACTTAAATTATTTCCATTCCATTCCTGGTTTCCTCCGAAGTGTTTCTTGCATTATCTGGAGACGGTTCTCTTTAATTATCCGCGAGAGTGAAAGAGCGAGAGTGTAAAGGAATCGATTCGTGCTGAGATTCGGTCTACCGAGGGGCTCATGTGGTCTGGCGATCCCTCGTGTCTACATCGCATGCAGCATTCATTGCAAGTGCTGGACTCGCAGCTAATTTACTCAGTTTTGGGACTCTCTTCCTCTCCATTAGCTCCATTCGCAGCGTAATGACGTTAGCTTCTAACGGGTGGCAAACTGAGGGATGGAATGGAGCTAGAATAGTTGGGAGGGAACTAACTGTATGAATTGAGCTAGCGGGGGAGGAGAAATTTCAGGACGATAGTCCCCCGAGTACGTGCGTGTGGAATGTGACTTGAAGTTAGCGTCGCCACGTTTCTGCCAGGAGCGTGTTAATCGATGTCAGATAATGGAATGTTAAGTCAATCAAATTATAACGTTTTGAAACGTTTTGCTAGTAGTGACCGCTGTCTATTCTTTGTTACATTTTTGCGTGTCTATCAAATGTCACCTAATGTCAATACGTAAAATGCCAATGAATGTGGAGTTAAAAAAAGGAAATGCTACTTGGGATTATCAAACTAATTAGTTTTGACTGGAATTCTTAGTTTTAATTTGTTATGAAAGTATCTCTCTTATTATTTAGAGCATAAAGGGTACTTTTGAAATGTAATTTAATGTAATGGAACTTGTATGTTATTTTCAAAAACTCTGTATTAGATTCTCATCATCTCTGGAGTGACAAGCAATCCAAGTCAGCTGTTTTTCTTCTCTTTTTCGTCTAATATTCTTCTATGGACGTACTGGAACTTTCTGAGAAATTGTATATATTTCAATACGACAGCTTCTGGACGTGTTAGAGTCAAATAGAAAATAAGAAAATTTTGTTCTGATTCATCTATATAACAATAGGTCTAATAATGAATCAAAAAGAATTCGAAAAATCTGGAAATACGGAAGAAAAAAATACAAAGATGATAGATCTAGTTTATTTCGATAATGTTGATCCGTAAATCAAACTACAGAAGTGAAGAAATATTTTAGTCAAAAGGGAAAACTCTACATTAGTTTTGTTTACTTGTTTCGTAATTTTTTATTCAATGTACATACTTGGTAATTGTGGAGTATTAGCAACATTATCAAAGAATGATAAATTAAACGTCGTTTGTTTGTTTACATACGTACATACATTAAAATGTCAATAATTGAAACATGAAAGTATAATATAACTGAGATGTAAAAACAGTATCGAAAGAAATGTAGAAATGATTGAAATTATGAAACGAAATAAAGAAAAGAACAATGAAGAATGAATAGAAGAAAATAAATACAGAGTGAGGAAACCGACAAAATTACATACCTGAGTATTGAGGAATTTTTTTACCGTATAATATCCTCCGTTCGGCGCCCTCTGCGCATTTGAAAAAAAAAAGTTGTTTTCTTCTATTCATTATTCGTTCTCTTCTTTATTTCACTTCATAATTTCAATAATTTTTACACTTCTTTCGGTGCTGCAACAAACAAACGACATTTGTCATTCAATGTACATAAAAGAGTTCATATTAAGCAAAAGTACTTTATTCCCGGAGAAATTATGATCTACTACGCTGCGTTTCCAGCTTGTAAGCTTTTGTTGTATTTAAGGTTACTCTTATCATCGTAAATGAATCGTGGTACTTGTCACCAGGGCGTTAGAAAAAGGAACGGAGTGTGGGTGTATTCTTGGATGGTGGACAGGGTAGAGACTCAACAGAGGGAGAGGATTGATGTAAGAGAATGGGGCATAGCGTATCATCGGATCGTTTTTATTCCGCCTTCCGCGCCAGGACACTCCACTCAGTTTTTGTGCCAAATGCAGCAGCAGCAGCAGCAGCAGCAGCAGCAGCCTCCACCACACTTGTAGTGCTCACGAAAACAAAAAAGGCTCTCGTAGATGTCTCTCAAAGGAAATCGCGCTGCCTGGCGTTCATCTGCCTTTATTACAGCACGTACCTTTACAAGAGCTCGTGGCTATCATTGGCAATGAATATCCACGTTTTGCACTTGACCTTGTTAGGTATATCATGAACGGCAAGACCCTTTACGCCATCTCCGAACTCGTGACTAAAACTTTCATTAACGTCCCTTCTTCATCAAATTCGAGTATTTGTTTGATTTTTTTTTTCAATTGCGGAAAGTCTATTTCCACTTTTTAATATTTTTCAGCTTTAATTCTCTTCAACTATTTATTTTCTTGTTAAAATACACTCCGTATATTGTGATTCTGATCAAGAAAGAACAAACTCTATGCATCCTATTTCCTTAATTATATTTCTGCCTTATTTCAGTTAGAAGTATGTTTTCCTTGTATAATACTCTGTTACAAAATATTACAATTTTAAATGGTATATTTAATGAGACTGGAAATGATTGACTGTTTCCTGAAATGTATTTTCTGTTTCCTAAAAATTGGTTTTGTTAGAAATAGCTCTGTTTGAACAAAGTAAATATTTCACTACCTTCCTTAATGTCGTTGCCCTATCCGTATATTTCATCATCTCCTCCAATCGATTCAAGGGGGGTCATGTACCCCCAAAAATATTTGAAAAATTCATTAATAGAATGTATTTTCCTTCAATATATTTAGATTTTTCATATAAACAATTAAAATATATTGAAATATAATGATCAATTTCCCTTTGTATTGAAAATATATAAAATAATTCATAAAACAAAATTATTTATATGAGCATTGTTCAACAATTTTACATAAAGACTATGACCCCCTTGCCAAATGAAGTCCCTAAATCCAAGTCTGATCTCCTCGAACTCAAAATTATTACAATTCAGTATCACCTCTTGCCCAAATTCGACTCAGATAAGGTCATCAACCTGATCTACTCCTTCATCTTCTTCCCCCAATCATGAAATAGGTCAAGTCACGCCTATGACCGAGTAATATATTTTTGGAACTTCTATTCCGAGGTCGACAACCTCTTCCGATAGTATTACTAGAGTATGAATTTCATGTTATAAATTTTTATTATTTACATATTTCTTCCGTGTACCCTACACGTGGAGAATATATGTGATAACTTTCGGTCAGGTGAAATTGGCGACCAGCCGGGACTCGAACCCGGGTGTCTTGCTTTGATCGCAAGGGTGTTAACCGCTACACCACTAGTACACCTTCCACAATTGTACACCATTTCATCCCAGACCTAAACCCCGGAAGACCTGAGAGAGATCCCCAGACAGGAGATAAGTGAACCAGGCTGCACACTATGCTGTGTGCACTTTATTACCGGTTTCACACGTACCTACGTGTTAAGGTTCGTTAAGTACATATTTTTTCCGTGTACCCTAACTCGAACCCGGGTTCGAGTCCCAGCTGGTCGCCATTTTCACCTGACCGAAAGTTATCAAATTTTTATTATTATTTTCATGACTTGTTATCTTCATGTTAAATGTTTTTGAGAGACCGGAATGTATTATTATGTGATGTCGATGTGAAAAAGGGAATAATTAGGTGGTAATAAAAAAGGAGAAACAAATCTTGTCCTAAACGGGTATTAACGAAGTAATAATACTATTACACAATTCCATTTACTCGTAGAATTTTATGGCACAAATTATTAAATATTACTAAACAACATTTTCTAGTTGCTCTTGAGTGAGAAATTGTTACATTGTGTTTTCTTTTTTTAATTTTAATTTACATATGACTTGATATTAATTTGCTATAAATTAAATTGCAATGTTATTGTTTGAAAAACATGCTTCAATAATTTTCATGGAGAGAAAATTCTAATTACGGAGTTGATGTTCATACCACGCCGTGTTTGGTAGCAATTATTTAGCTATTTACGTAGTAATTCAATAACTAGCTCAAACCATCAGTGTGGTTTCTCTCTACTGTAAACGTATCCGACAGGCATTGATTAATGAGTATGAGCATCAAAACCACGTTCAATAAGTTGAATTCAGCTTGATGTAAATGAAATTCATTTTATAGAACCTCAAACATTAGTGATTAGTTTCTGCCGGGATGAATGCTCCAGGCTACTACGTTTTCAGGAACAAAAAGTATATATTGATTTGCTAACAGTTTCATCTGGAATCGTAAATGGGAAGACAAAGTTTGAATGGTGCTACAAGTCCTCTACGAAATTTATTCCAATGAAACTGAAATGTATTAGAACTTTTTCTGACAGGTTGTTTTTAAATCGATATAAGTTTAATCTATATTTACATAATTTAGCTCTGTCAATCATAACTAAAATCATTGTATACCTTAAATTTTTTGAATTCATTTCTGACAACATGGTGTCGTGCCGGGTAATACTGCATGTAATATATGCTAATTTTTAAAAAGCGAGTGTATACCATGTACATCTTTAAAAACTTCTGTCGAAGTCATCTCGAATATATGATTTAAACGTGCCTTAGGTTCGTAGTGAAGAAAATTTGAATTTCTGTATGGAAAACGGCGTTTTTTTAGGTGTGTGCAATTGAATACTTTTCGGTGTATTGTTCGTACGTGAATTTGTCTTCTTCAGGATGAGCTTATCCAAGAAGTGGTGTAAAGTTATTTTACCTCGACAATTTTTCTTATTCTAAAAATCGTTAATCATGTTTCACATAGAATTTCATCAAAATATGGTTTTCATTTAGTATCGGAGACAACTAAATTCATCATTTGCACCCGGAACCCTGATGCATCCTCTTTTCATTAACACAATCGAGTAGGATTTAATTAAAATTTACCAAATATCTCCATAACCAAATTAACAAAGTCCTGCATGTGGTTCAGTGGGTTTAACAAAAATTGAATAGAGTACTGAACTAGTGAATGTCCCGGATTCAAATTCTTGTGAAATCGTCGGATTTTTACTAATGCATAACTTCCAGACTACCATGCCCACTTAGCGTGCAGTTTAGTTATAAAATGAGTACTGGGTGTCTCGCGGGGGTCAAGGCAACCGCCAGAGCACGCTGGCCGCATCGTCTCCTCTTTAAATCGTGCAAATAAATGATGGGAGGTCTCATCTCCACGAACTAAGGTACTTCCATAGTAGCATACACTTAAACTTTGTCATCAAACAATTTTTTGTTCTTCCAATAATTGGAATAACTTTTATTAATAATATTCCACTCAATGGAAGCGATATTTTTCAGAGAAACCCTACCAGAAATATTCTGTTTCAAAAAATAGTTTTCTGTTCCGTGAAAGAACCGTACATTCTTAATATTTTTATCTGCTCAATAATAATTTCACGTTCTTGGTGATACGAGAAACATCAGCAAGTAATTTAGCTAATCCTCAAAATTCGAACGTGTTCTGAAATTTCCAGAAAGTCGTGGAGTCACTTCTGTTTATTTACTCGTAGTTTCTGATTCTAAAAAAATCATTTGAATTTACGCGTTTTCCTTCTTATGCAGACATGTTTACTTATTTCCAAGACAGCAAACGTTCCTCCTGAAACAGCGTCTGTTTCATCCGCATAGTCTTCATGACGCAGCAGTACTTGCACCCGTTACTGAACAACCCGGAACTCTCAACAAAAAATATCATTATCAGACACAAAACAAGAGGAAACCATCTCTTAAAATGCCTTCTCCTTTCCTAATTATGTAGGATACCTTCATGTCTGCGAGTGCTATTCACGTATGAAAAAGTCATGAACACCTGTTCAACAAATTACCTGTCTCGTTGGACTGTACGTCGATTCTTTACAATCGTCAATTTCTTACAACTGTACGTCGATCGTAATCCTCTTGACTGATAGAGTTATCGTCGGAAGTAACATATTGACTAAGCAAATGTGATGGGAATGTCTTTGAAGAAGACAAAGTGGAAGTGATCGATCGAAATGATACATAGCACTTTCATCTACAACTGTCGTTTTTGTGCCACCGGGTTCTTTAAGATGCAATTTTTCTTTGTTCCATCACAGAAGATAATTTACATTTTTACTATCCAAGCACGAGTGGAGAAAATATAATTCAACGGATAAAAATATTTGAAACTAACATCTTCATAAGGCTCGTTTAATAATAATTAATTATTTAATAAGTATGGCTTACAGGTTTCAAACTGATTCTGAGAAGATAAAAAATTCTGAGCATGTTCCAATAGTTTCTTTCATTTATATAATATTTTCTTCATTTTTATGAGAAAAGTGTCAAATTTTTATGAGAAAATTTGAGTTATATTTTACAACGCATTGTCTCGATATACCATTCTAATGTATTTTTCAATAAATAGGCAATGTAAATATAATATTTAATAATTGTGAAATGTATGTTTTCTGTATTTGAACCATTGAACTTTGATTTTATATTTTTATTGTTTTATCATTTACGCTGGTTGGATACTAATTATACTTCTAAATTCTTTTTATCTAATTTGGAAACATGCGTTGGTCGAATAGATATTAACGGAACGGTGATAGCTGGAAATAAAATGAAATTTGTTTATGATTACCTCTCTTTGGAGGCCATTATAATTATTAACTTATTTTATGTTTCCATTCAACACGTGACGAAATCAAAAACCTATCGACAAAACGTTGTGTGATAGAGATTAAGAACTTTACAAATCTACCAATAAAGGTCGTGATTTTAACGATGACATGCAAATTCTCATGTCGAACGAATTTTTGTCAACTAATCTGGTCTTGCCTCTTACGCTAAAAATTTAACTATTAATGTCACACTGTGAGACATATACTATCATCTCATACCATGTTTTAACACATAACGAAGTTCACATTTTTTACTTGCAAGAGTAATTTTTTTTCCAAATTCCTTTTTCTTCGTTATCAATTTTTTACACTCAGGAGTTAGGGGACTCTAACTTATCTATTCCTGTTCTTCTCGTTGGAATAATATATACTTGTACTAGAGATACAGTACATGTTATGGGATTGCTTATTATACGATCATGTCTTTCATGATCATATAATAAGCAAACCCATAACATGTTGTACTGTGTCTCTTCTATGACCGCGCGCGTAAACACTATATATGTGAGTTCCCTAAGATAAGATGCGAGATCCAAATCCCGAAGAAGGAAATGGTTTCTCCAAACCTTTAATATGATTCTCAACCCTTTAAGTTCGGATAATATAGGTTTGGGACGATGCATCAAAATGTTGTGATGTTACATAGTTGCATGCAAAGGATGTTGCACGCAAAGGTTGAGAGAAATCCTTTCCTTCCTTTGAATTTGCATCTCACATCAAAACCTGTTCTGTCAGTGCATATACTACGTTATGCATTACAAACATGTATTACATTGCAGTATTTGCGAATGGAATATGTAACGTGCTCTTGAAACTTACCTACACGGGGCAATGAGAGGTAAGAGGCGGATGGTAAGGCTATTGTTAGTAGGTTGGCCGATTTTCTGGGTTTATCAACAACCTTGCCCACGTGGTGTTAGTAGGAGTAGTTAGTAATAGTAAGATACGTTAATAGTATTAGTAATAGTAATTAGCGATACTAGGAGTAGTAGATGGTGGATAGAAGAAGGAGAATTCGTTAGTTAATTGTCACATCTATATGACATAACTTACAGACTCTAAACGCGATAACGAAATGAAAAACTACAAATTTTTTCCTGGCTCATGAGTGACACAGTGACTAGTAAGCACGCTAGCCACTGAACTGCCAGAGATGCTAACATGTATTGGATGATTGATTAAAGAGTCAAGCATTGTTAACGTTCTAGTGTGCTAACATCGCGTGTCCTCGTATCCGCGTGTTTCCCTGGTGGCAGCCTAGTGATGCGTCTGTCACTTGGACCTGTCAACGCCTTCCACTCCGCCGCTGCCGTACCGAACCCACTGTGTGGCTGACTGCTTTACTAATGCGCATATTGCGTGTTGCAATGTCTCTCTCTCCCTCCATCGTCGTGTTTATGTGAGATCGGTGACATCTAACGCTCTATGCCGACGCGCGATCCTCGTTAAGGAAACGGAACGTAGCGTCACGCCTTCGGATGGTCAGACGGGAATTATTTACTTTTTCTCAGGGAATTCGTCTTGGTATGTGAATCTCTACCTCCAGGGGAGAGGTGGGCGGCCCGTGGTGTAGTGCATAGCGCATTCACCTTCTACCTCTGGTGACGCTGGTTCAAACCCTGTCTGATCCAAGTAGAATTTGCAGTGGTGGACGAAGCAGGTTCGCGGCAGGTTTTCTCGGTGCACGCGGGGTCTCCCCTGTCATTCGTTCCACCACAACTTTCATTCATTCATGATTTCATTTGCGCATCATCATTCGCCCTCACATCATTCGCCCGCGTTACCACCATGGCTTCTTAAAGCCATCGATAAAGCTTGCTGGGTAAACGGCGATGGAAAACTGTCTTCCCATCAATATGCCGAACGAATCCAATACAAAGGGATTAAGTGGGCGATCATCTTAAACAGAGTCTGCGTAATACACAATGCATATTTTGCACATATAACAAGCGTAGTTTATATTTGTTGATATCAAGTTGATGTGCTCTCTTCTTAAGCAACATTAATATCCATTAACTGTGTGTGAGATTTTCGATATGGCGCTCATTTACCCATTCGCAGAAGCAATTTTTTCCCGCTCCCACTAAAAAAAAATATCGTGGGTCCCCTACTGCTATCTACTTGCCATTATACAACGTACACTAATTTTCTTTGTGATAAATCAGAAAAGGTATCTTGTTGAAGCGCACGAGTGTTGATCTATACGTGAATATATAGTCGTCACACGTTTTCTTTTGATTTGTGATTCGTTGCGAACATTGTATACATCATGGGGGAGGTGACATGCAATGAAAGAAGTATGTGAAGTATGGAATGTACGTGAGGTTCATTCCAAACGTTGTACCTTTCAACATTTCGCCATGTGTTTTAATTTCTTTGGAACTTATTCGTGATGTCGTAAACGTTGTGTTGTGATCAATTGAGTTAAAACTATCGGAGAAACGTAGGAAAAATAAGTTCATCACTTTGGTTCGATTTGGAAAACCCAGTTCTTCGGAAGTGCTGTAAACCTTGCGTATCCGGACTGTTTGGAATCGGCAGTGATCTGGATGATAAGAAATCCGGATCACTCAGGTAATACGGAAAATGAATGATAAGGTACTGTAGATCATGTGCCATTTATTCTATATGAACATTAATATAAATATCTACAACACTATTGAAAGAAGAACTCTTAGGTGCCGTCTTAACGCAGGGATGATGTGCAACACGTATTCTAAGGGTCAATGTTTTCCCGGTCTCCACAATTCAACCCGAAAACTGTACATACGAGTCTAATATTTAGTTTTGTGTCGCATATTGTAATATTTATCCGCTATAAAGATGATCTGGATGTACCGGATATCTGAATAAACGAGGATATACCACATTCTGCTGTGCTTATATTCTTCTAAGAATTCATTAGAAACTTCGAGTACTTACATATTATAATATTCTTTTATTTTCCCTATTTACTATTATACCATGATATTATTGTTACTTGATTTTTTCTATTATCATTTTGCTATATACTGTTCTACTTATCATTAGTTCGAAAAAATTATTAATGTTTATAACACGTGTCTATTATTGATCTAACGAACGCTTTAGCAAAGACCGTCGCAAATAGCACGTGGAACGTTCATAGGCTTCGGTTATTCCATATTCTTAATTCAAGAAGTCCATGAAACCGTAGCTTCTTCCTGGCGTGTTTTGTTTGCAGGGTTTCAGTGCACTGAGGCTTATGCGATTCTTATGTGAATCTCTTTTTGTTTCAGGTGAGCTCAATGCATCAATTTATTCATATTCTTGTTAATTCGGTAAGTCATTAAATTTTCTAAAAAGGATTCGGAAATAAGATACCTTTTTTCTTCTTTATTGATAACTGAGTTTATTTTCGTCTTAAATTTATTTTATATTTCTTGGAGTTTTCTGGTTATTTTTAATGGAACATGTTCTGTTTTTTTCCAACTTATGAAATAATGCAATGAAAGTTGTAATCATTTACGAGGAAACAATAGAGAATTTTGCAATACTTTCAAAAAAAATGAAACACGCTTTGTAGAATCAAGTTGACTGAAAAATGTAAGTTGAAATCACTTGAGATAGTCCTGCCGCCAGAGAAGAAAATCTTATAAGAGTATTGTATAAATGGGTGAAATAATATTTGCTTATATAGATTTTAGTATCTATAACACCCCTTACCGGCTATTTAAATCAAATACACTTCAATATTTGGATGAAATACATCTCCTCTCATAAGGAAAGAATTTATTTCCGATAATAAATTACTATCCGAATCTTTTACATGCATGTTTTTTTTCCAGTCGTTGTCATAAACCTCTTATTTTTTTAAATATTTTTCAGAAGTCACCGGGAATAAATAATTTACTTTTTGGCAGGTCTTATTCCCTATTTTCATTTCGAATAGTTGTGTTCCTTGCCATTTATGTCGTTTAGATAAAATAAAAATTATGGTAGGCCAAGCTACTTCCGAAAAGGGAGTGAAGCAAGTTCACAGTTCATGTTACTTTCTGTATTAGTAACTTTTTCTTACAAATTAGATTGTCGCTAATGGTTATTTTCATTCATAAAACTTACTTACAAAGTAATTTATGCGACTTCAAAAAATGATAAGACTGTTCAATGATTTAATTAACACTAACCATACGAATAAATGACAATGCTGCTAACAACTCACTAATCTATTGACTATCCCTGTCAATTCCTGCACTGAAAGTAGTCAGAACACAGTGCACCAGTTCGAAAGGAAGAAACAATGAGAATTCAACGGAATGCATAGCTCACAGCTTCTAACATTATCGTAGATGTCAGACAAATGTAAAATGACATAATGAAGCGTGTTTCTATGGAAGGCGCTTTCATTTACGACCCAGTTATCGAAATAAAGGAATCCAACTCGTATTGAACCTGAGTAGCTACCAAATTCTATCTACGTTTTGTTTCTCTTTCACAATACCGCCTGGTTGAGCCGCCAGGTGGAATAATAACTTGGCAAAATAACGCTCTAAATATGCATTGTTAAAGAGGCGGCAGTAAAAAAACAGAAAGCCTATCTGCGTGGCAGGACTGGAAATGTACATCCCAGTGCGGTGAATACAACATTGAAAACTTTTTTACCTGCGTGTATTTGCTTGCCTCATAAAGTCGGCTGTTGTGGCGGCGAGCATCTACTGTGCCGCAAACCATAAAAAGGAATTTGTTGCAGTTGGGGATATTTTCCTTTATTTCGTGAAACCAAGCAAATATGTACTTCATTTGAGAATGCTCTTAGGACCGCGCACTGGGAATGAGATGAATGTTGATGAGTGCCATCACGCGCATCCTGGAGTATATCTCTTGAAACCGGAAAATAGTTTTATCATCTTGATAATAACTAAGAATACATGAATATTCGCTCTCCATCGTGTGAACTTTGGCTTCATTTGATTTAGTGCTTTGTGTTTTTACTGTATTATGCATGAAGTCCGCATTATACATTGTAGTGTTTGATGATGCTGTTTATGTTGGTACGGTTCCGTGGAATCCCTGAAATTGCAGACAAATTCATTTGGATATTGTAAGCTAAAAAGATTAAGTAATATTTGAAACGATGAATTTACTTTCTGACACCTTACACGTATGCTACCTTGTATACAACAAAATTAATTTGTACGGACAGTAATGCACATACTAATGTGTAATTCTTGTAAAAGTTGAACAAAATTGATGCATACTGAGAAAGAATTAATACTTTAATATTCGATTTCTCCTTTCAGTAGTTAATGATACTTGAGCACTAATTGTTCGAGTATGTGCAATTTGAGAAGTATAAGTCGTATTACGAGTGTCTTACTATTTCTTTCGAGTACAAACGCGTGGTGAAGATATGTGGTAACAAAGGCCAGACCATGATGGTCGTAAAGAGGGGATCGAACGCGGGATCTCCTGCTTTGTTCGCAGGGGTGTTAAGTTAACCGCTACGTCAGCCGTTCGCCTTACACAAAATTACACCATTTCCATCGAGGCAATATTAGGAATTCCATGAGGGTTTGTTTCCGTGCTCGTCGCCATTTTTATCTGTCCGTAGTTCACAAGTCAATGTTTAACCAATAGAGCGAAAGCGCCGAGTTGTCATATGTCTGCTGCGGAGGATGACCTGTCCCAGTTTCTCCCATTGCAGACGACATGCCACAGCACCCACACAAGGCTGCTATAACCCATGAAAAGCTAAATAAAAGTGTCCTTTCGGGAAAAGGTTACAGATCGATCCATCTGTCCATTATAGTCGGCATGTCAATTACTGGCGATTCTACGAATCGTCAGGCAGCAGCATCCGAACGTAAGCTCATTAATATTATACTTACACGAGTAAAACGCCCATGTGTCCAGAGCGAGAGAAAGAGTCGCCAATCTCGCAATGCTACCATTCGCTCCTCGACATCACGTGGTCTTTAGACTCCGTCATTCCTTTCTTCCGCCGCGAGTACTGTACAGCAGTGTTGTCTTCGTCTGAGCGATAGAGTGCGTGTGCGTTTCATCACTCGACTGAACTAGTTGAGGTTTTCAGCTGGGGTTTCTCCTTTTCTGGTCCACATTTCATACATTACCGGTAAACCAAAATCTTTCACCCCAATCAGGACATGAAATATATAACAACAAGATAGGTATCATGAAATTGTTATCGTTATGGACTCAACGATAACTTGATTACAGGTTGCCAAATTAATTTATACTTTTTACTTTCGTCAATTACGTATTCTGCTCATAAAATTACTTCTCTTCTGAAACTTCTCTGTCCTTCTGGCCGTGAGAACTCGGCGGTGCTTCAACTTCCGGAGGCTGCGGCATCACGTGAGGCTCCTCTCAATCCCTCCACCGGATCCACTTCCGCTGTCTCACATGCCCTCTCCACAGCCTCTCCTTTAATTCCAACATCTCAACGCATCACTCGTGAAGTAGTCTAACCCCTTAATATAGTAGAATGAGTATGCTAGGCGTTAGTCAAGCTCATAACCATTTATACAATCTCTATTTTTTGTTTATATTAAACACACTCTTTATAACAGCAATTAATTAATTAAATATTAATAAATTTATTGTCAAAAAAGCAGTACAAACTGCGTGTGACCACATGCAGGATAATAAACTAAATTTTTCAACGGAAGCAAGCTAGGGACCATCCCATCAATTCTGATCAAGGACCGTAAGGCAGAGGCGGATTCATAAGTTTCAGCAAACTCCTAGATAAGATAAAACCTTAGCTACGAGTTATAATATTAATAGAATATCAACAAATATGTAATTTAATTAATTATATATTAAAATTGTGAATCATTAATTGTTATTATTTATTTCACGTCATACAGAGGTTCCTTCCACCTCATTGTGACATGGGTGCGGGAATAGGGAAGGAGAGATGTTGGGTTACCGGGGAACTAATGGAATCTTTAGTTTCGGAATCCCCAGCTTAAAACTTCATCTAGTTCGACCGAACAGGATTTGAACCTCTTATCTGAATCTACCGCTTATCTGAATCATGGAAGCGATTACTATCACTAGACCATCGTTATCGGACTGATTATACTGTTTTAATTAAAACCATGTACTTATATAATGGTCTCTACTTTGACTCGAATTCTCTAGTTTTGCGACCTTTTTCGCTGAATAACTTTCCTAACTGTCTGGAAAGGTAAATAAAATTTCGCACTGTTCGTTTCTATATTAAATTTGTGACTCGTGTGATAGATTTTTTTTCATATCCGCGGAATTTATTTAAAAATCATCCCTTCGGAAGTTTTATCCATTATAACCTGTACAATTTCAAGATGGTTTTATTCAAATATTAACCCCGCATAAAAGGTTCAAATTTTCTAAACGAGTTGACGGATAAAAGTTTACTTTTTCTTTAAGAAACAATTCAGGTTATTCAAAATCGGTCGCCTTGTCGCTCAAACTACTTAAAAGGAACCAGAAGACTTCGGTGTACCTAACCAGACTTCCCGATTGTGATATATCTCATGAGATACATTCAAGTAACAAGTGAACTGTGGTCATCTCTATGACACCAATGAGGTACATTTCTCTCAGTCGATTTCTTTATATTATATGTGATTTGGCAGAAGAAAACAAAATCCTTATATGTGAGTATAAAATGTATGATCTTTCCTTCTGTACTTAACGAATATTATAGAATGAAATCAGCGTTGTGGTAATACTGAATTACTTTGTGATCTTACCAGAAGTAGTTCTCGACGTATTCTGTGGCACGATACTTCCCGTTCTGCCCTTGTTTTTTTTTATAATCTGTTCCAAATTTCAAAATATTTAAAGTTATTTAGTTTTTTTACGATTACATAAATTATCAGACATTCATTTGAAGACTAACGTATGGAATTCATATAACAATAGGAATATATTTATTAAAATGTTTCGTTTCATAGTAGTAGTTGAATATGTAGGACACGCAGACATAAAACTGCTAATACATTTTATTCTCTCTCTCTCTCTATCTCTCTTGCACGTACGTAATTAATCCTCTTCTTTGCTATTATTTTTATTGTAACCTGTGGTCTGTTTCGACTATTCTTGAGGTGAGCCGAGGTATCTACGATATTGATAAAGCATCCCAGGATAGTTCCTCTAGTCTTACCTGAATTATAAGTCTATAACCATGCTAGACTTCATATGAAATGAACATCTTAAACCAACTGAGCAACCAGGTCGGTTATGAAATCTTCATGAATTTTTTTAATATAATATTTCATCTGCAACTCAGGTGGTTTTCGAGTAAATAGCAGTTCTTCCTCGTGGTTTTACTATATATTTTCTGCATCGTGTGTCGTGCTTATAATCTAGATCAAACGTAACATTAGTTTTTCGAAATTTAAGTATAACAACCTCAAAATTGTGATTTAGATGAAGTATTGTCATGAAAGAATTATAAAACCTGTCAACTCTCATATTGTGGTGTGATATAAATAAATACACTTGGTGGTGTTTCTATACCGATTTTTATTTGCCTCCTCAACTAAATGTTTCCTCTCTGTATGACTTATTTTCATCGCTTCCTCCATTATCATGAGTATATCAGTGGTTTATATCTGTCGTTCCGCGGGCGTGTATCGAACCACAAAATTAGTTTATCTGCCCGCGGCCGATTAGTAATCGCTGGAGCGCAGGGGAATGAATTTTGGCAAGGGAAATTCTCCCACAAACGCAATTTTATGAATAATTGATTACATTCGCTCATTTAAGTTTGTTAAAATAATATTTTTTCTCTCCAGCAACTCTGAAATTTTATTGGAGGGTTGCAGATGGTAATGCCGACCGTTGCGGAAATCTGTACGCTGGAAGACGAGTGACGTTGCTAACTTTCGAGGGTCTCGTTAATTTCCGAACTAAAAGTTCGGTTCTTTGACGGTATTTAGAATACTTTGATGGAATAAGAAGATTACGGAACAATCGACGATGGTAGTGTAGCGATAGCGTCTTCGGTCCTTATGTATTGCTGAGGGGAAGAGCGTGGTTTCGATAACCTGTTTTGACAGATCTTGATGAGGTTTTCAGGGGATTCCCTCATCTATTCCCGCACTAAATCGATTCGCTTCATTACACCGCGAAATACTTACATCTCTTCATAATCTTACCTTGTGGTTATGTGGAAGAGCATGTCTGATATCCTGAATTTCGCTTGAATAAGGCATTATAAAATATATAGTGTATATTAAACAGAATTACATTCAAATCACTAAATGAAGTTCTTGGAAATAAAAAATTCATACTTACGAAAATATAGGTGTAAAGAAAATACCAAGTAATAATACGAAATGGGAATTACGAATACCAATAACCCTGGAATCTTAAAAGAAGATTTCATTAAGTAACTGATCACACATTTTATAGAAATTTTTAAGAAATCTTGCAGTGTTTTTTCAACTAGCATAAGTATACGCATACGTTTTCAGATAATTAACTCCATATATTTTGAAGAATAAAATTGAAAAAAATTTGTATAATAGTTGTATTAAAAAATTCTGACTTTTCTGCTTTGAATAACACGTGTTTTCCATCTTAAACCCCGTTGACAAATCCCCATTATTTCGAGGGTCACCCTCGCCACTTTGACATAATCTCCTTGGTTGCGAGAGCTGACGCAGGAGGTGAACCAGCAGGAGCGTCGTCGCCGCGTTAACGCTGTAACGCTTCGTCGTGAGTCCACGTGCCTAACGAGCTCGTTACGGCGACGCCCGCAAATACTCTGCCCGTCTCGTCTCTTCGCTTCCCCGCCCTTGTCTCGTGCCCTCCCTCGCACGCAATTTCCAACGCTGAAATGACTTCTCCGCTGCTCCGACTACGTCCCTCGGAAAGGTCGCTCGCGACGCTCTCGTACATGGATGGCCGTCACCTCGGAGATCTTAAGCTGGTATTTGCACTTCTTTGCGTATCCACCCACCTCGAGGCGTTGGCGGAGGTGTTTTACTCAATTTGGAAGATCAACTCAATATGGCAGGTTCAAGATTCACTGATCTTACGGATCACTAAATAAAGTCCTCCCTGCGAAAGAAAAGTAAAGTGATGTAACCAATTACGCGAAAGTGCGTAGTTGTCATGTGTCTGCTGCGGGGGTTGGCCTACTCCAGATGGCACGCCACGATACCCACACAAAGGCTGCTGTAAACCGTTGAAAAGATAATTTCAAGCACTGTTCTTTCGGCCAAAGATTAGTGATGAAGACCTATGTCCGCCACAGTTGTCGTATCTACCGGTTCCACGAATCGGCTGATGTAGATGTTAGCATCCAGACGTAAACTCACGAAGATTCTGCTGCCACGAGTAAAACACCCACTTGTATACAGCGAGAGGAAGAGTCGGAAAACTCGCAATACTGACATTGTCTCCTCGACTTTCACTTGGTCGTTAAACTCCTCCCTTATTCCTTTTCTTTTGCTGCGAGCACTATAGGATTAGGGATTTATGTCGATTTTTTTTTACTACTATACACTAGCCGTTCTTATCACTTGGATTTGTGGTTCTCATTCCAGTCTTAACAAAAAATGACGTCACATTCCTGACTGTCAGCGGTAGACAGTGGTGGAACTATGAGGGAGGCTGTAACGTCGGTGCCAGGACATGCCATCAACTTGTGAAATATTAATAGTTCTTTGTATTTTCCAAGCCGGATGCTTTTAAGAATATTACAATAAGTGGCCGGTCAGCGCTAAGACGGACGTGCGACGAGCTTTTCCGTGTGGAGGTATTGTTCGAACGAACACCTTTCATTTTTAAGGAAAGTACGTACAAGTGTATTCGAAGAATGCAGCCGGCGACGTTGACCCACTGGAATTCAGGAGTACCTAAATTAAAGACGAATTGTACGAAGAAATGAATGAAGTACGAAAAGGGTGTTTGCGAAGCGCCTAGGTGACGCTCATGGCGATTCGTCCTGTACGGCGCAACCTCTGCATTCCTAGAAGCAAAAGGGGTGACACAAAAAGAGTGCTTGCACGGTGGTGGCGAAGTCGTGGTTATTTGCTGATCACGTGACGTCTGGTACAGTATATATTGAGAGGAGTGAAGCTCCTCAAGATTCTTTTCAAAGGAACGTAGAGATCCGTCAGCATGGACATGTGACTGAGCTAAGTCTAGGTCGCGGAGACCAGATGTTTGTCAAGGCTGCTGCGGTAGTCTTAATGAACTCATTACTAGGTGCGAGGGTCGTAACTAGTATCAGTTAGTTGTTGGGGAAAACAACTTATCTTTTCGAAGGATCAGATAACCTGAGGGTTTTTACAATTTAGTTGTCTTCAACTATATTTAACCAAGTGTAAACAATGCTCTCTGACAGCATTATTTGTGTAATAACAGATTATTAGATGTATTAATGATTTTGGGAGTTTGTCTCTGTTGTAAATTCAGATTTCTAGATAATTTGTAATAAATCATTATTTATTGTTATTACATGTGTGTTTGGTTGCTCGGGAAACCGACCTGGTGGCAGCGATAAAAACTACCATAGGAATTTTGGTATTTATGTGGATCCCGCTTCTACCAAAGAAAAAATAACATCGCATCAGGGTTTGAGGTGTGATGTTACAGAGGCTAAGGGGGCTATATTTAGTGAAAATGTTTTAAGACGTCACCCTTAACACATGAACTGCTTTATATGGTGGTGTTAACAGAAATATTGCCCTGCGAAGGACGAGCGAAGGGAGACCGGGACTGTGCAAAGTTGTAATATCGTCAGAAAAACCCAAGTTACAACTGTTTTACAATACAACGATTTAATAGGACACATCCCTCAATATTCAAGTACCATCATTTTCTTACTCATATTTTTATTTTAAATCTAGAAATCTATCAATTCTTTTTTTAATTAAATCAAATTAAAATATAAAACATTGAGATTATGATTCCTGATTGAGGCTCTGCCCCAACAAGCTTGCTAGTGTGTTTCATACCAGATGCTATTTGTGACTTCGCCCTAGCCAGGCGCCAAGCTTCGTTAACTCCCACTCATTGATAAAAATGTGTTCTTATTTTCTATCCAACATTCTAATTTTGTGTTGTGAGTAAACTAGGAATGATTCCCTAAATTCACCACGTATATACCTGTGGCACCTATAAGCGCGTATCGAGCCGTCGATGTTGCCGTCACTGGTTCGGGGAAAATCAAAATTGACGCTTGACTTGCATATACAGTTACGACGGCTCTATCCGGCACTTCTACCAGCGTGACGACATTGAAGCTTGGCGGCTCTGCAATGGATCATATTGTCTCCATTGTCCGGCTACGACGATGGGCCGTGACCCACTTNTGCCAGCGTGACGACATTGAAGCTTGGCGGCTCTGCAATGGATCATATTGTCTCCATTGTCCGGCTACGACGATGGGCCGTGACCCACTTATAGATGCCACACCGGGTATAAACAAAATTGTGATGGCTCATGATTTTGAATCAAGGGACTAAACGTGAGCTAATTTTTATTACAGTTTCAGAGCATTAATCACCCTGAAAGTGTGTAACAAATTAAGGTTCTTGCAGTTATATTATGGTGATGACTAGCTGCGTATTCGCGACTTTGCTCGCGTGATTAAATTGTGATTTTTAAGAATTTAGCTCGTTCATTCCAATATTATTGCCCATTATTAAATACGTTAATCAGAATGGTCCAAGGCAAAAATATTTTGGCAAAGAGTAGTTTCGATGCACTGAACTCTAGATTATAGACCATCACTTTGCCGGGAATTATTTAGTGCTAATATATTAAATTAATGTAAAGGCTAAATAAAATAGGGATTGTGTCAGGAACTATATCAGTAGTTCGCAAACGGAGACAAATTTTCCAATATTTCAAATGTTGCAGAATTCGCTGGTAATGACGAGAGTTAGGGACAGGGAATTAAATGAGATAAAAAGAATGAAATTGTTATAATTATAGTGTAATTTTTTAAAATACAGTTTAATTTAAATTAAAAAATATAGTTTCTGTGTATTGAACACTAATATTGTAACAAGGTTGTTTTTTATTATACTTGCGTGATTGTTGTTCAGCCCTTTTTCAGATATTGGACCATTAGCCAAATGAACAAACTGTGGACTATACGTTCTTTGTGTCAATTGAGTGGCATATCTCGATTTGGGCTTCTATGAACTGTATTCCAGCGAGAACAGCGTCAAATAGTATGTCATGACGAGTAAGATGGACCTGTGACGTCACACTATCGATTGATCCAGAGAACTAAAGCTAGCGTGCGATCCCCTGGCCGCTACGAGACAGCCTCCGACGAGTGACCGCTCTCACTCACTGCAAGTCACTCGACGAGTCTCCATCAATTCTCACCTGGCGCCAGCGCGCGAACAGCGCTCTTCTCCGAAGCGAGCCCCGACATGGGGACACTCGTTTACTTGCTATCACTCACCGGTCATCATCACATCTCATCACCTCCTCATCTGGCAGCCACGACATGTGGGTGGACACTCTGCAAAACTCGTCTGAGGAGTCAACATAAAACGTGTCATAGTACACTCATCATTCGGCGCGCGCACCGACGACTTTCCTTGCAGCTTCTACAAGGAGACAGTTGAGGGAATGTTTTCAACCACCAACAGCACCTCTCGTGAGCAATGCTACGTCATGCATCGCGAGATAAGCTCTGGGTTGAATCGCCACATGCCGAGCTGTGAGCACACCTCAACTGCATCAACGCAAAATCATCAAATCGATACCAACTCAATGCCATCCAGGCGGACTCTTTCAAGAAACAGATCATCTCGCCTCATCTTCATTTCCAGTGGTATTTTGTATCGCCTCTTTTTCATGTTTTTCGTTGTTAGTTGGAGATTTCATGTCATTAAACTGTTGTGTTGGCATGTTCAGAGTTTAACCACACCTCATCTACCTTCCTCATTTTCTGTAATTGTCTATACATTTTTGGTCCATCGAACCTCATTACTTTATCCTAGTTGTAAAAGGAATTTCAACTCAAATTTCTGTACTGTATACGAGGTTTAGGCAATGAGAGGTGATCTGCTAACCGCGTTGAGAGAATTGGGAAGGAGAGGTGCTGGGTTATCGGGGATCTAGAGATAGCAAACATACTGCTGTGGACTAGGTTTCAGACTCAAAACTAGATATACTTCGGCCAAATGGGAATCGGAATGACGGAAGCGAAGACGCTAGCATTATATCGCCTCTATTTAAAACATTATCGGTGTTTGAGTCGTTGGCGACTAAAGTTTTTTAAAATTACACCTGTGAAAGTTACTCGTGTGTATAAGTGTATTCTCTTTCTCCTCATGTTACAAAATGTAAGGCAAAGTAAAAAATGATCAATTTAGCTTTAGAAATCGATATCATACCCGATGTTGTTTTTTCTTTCAACGTTCCCTTTCCAGAGCAACAAGTACTACAGATTTTAGCATCTCTACAATCATCTACTGATACCGCATGCGCATCTCCATTTGTATGTCTTATTTACTGTCTCNATTGCAACTTAGTGTTATTGAGTTATACTGATGTTATGATGTTATACTCCTTTCTCAACGACTATTCACCAATTTTGCGTCATTGTTTGTGACTTTGAGTTACTAGATCTTTTGAACAAGCAATGTTTCTTTTTTTTTATAAGTTGAACTATGAGAAAACAAAAAATATTGCTTATATTTATATTTCATACAGATTTTTTTCTTATCTATTTTTTCTTGGTTTCATATAAATTCATTTCTACTATCTACAAGTAAGTTTTTTTCAAAGTTAACTCGAAGAACTTGAGAAAAAATTAGTAAAGTAAAAACAAAATTACATCCTTAATTTGAGTGCATTAAATACTCTAAGTGTGTAGTTTGCTGTTTATGATATGATTCACCGAACATTCACGAATAGAAGTCCTTCATCCTTCCCCTTCTTCAAGGAACCACGCCCCGGAAGATACGTCCATGGACAGGGGAGATGAAAGAGACATTTGGATCGTTGAGGGGAATGAGTCTCCGCTCTCAGTAAAGTCACCACCTCCCTCGTTTCTCAACGACTAATTAAATGCTTTATGATTAGAGTGTCGAATCATGTTAGAAAAGCATTGCAATAAATATTACTGATACTTTCATCTTACTGCAGAACTTGTTTCGTTATCTATATAAGAAGATTCTAATTAAAATATGACAAGGATTATATTAACAATGTACACATCACTGTTAGTATCTGCAGTAGCATATGGAACAGAAATATGGGGTGTTGGGATTGCACACAGACTTAATTCGCTGCAAAAAATTTTTTTGAAAAGGTGCTCTTGGCGTACCTCCGAGTACAGCAAACTGTGGTACTCTGTGAGAATTTGGAGTGGTAACGTTAGAAGTGAAAATTAAGATGAGGGCTATTAAATATTGGATCTCAATAAGAAACGAGGAAAGGAACAATATTGTATCCGAATGTTACGAGTCAACATGCAAATATTGGTGGGGTCGAAAAATTAGAATCATAATCGAAACTGCTGGTCTAGGACATTTGTGGCAGACAGTCCCAGCGAGATCTGACTATGAACTTATTATTCAGAGACTTGAAGATATAGAGAAACAAAACATAACAGCTGAGAGACAGGAAAAGAGGTCACTAATCGTGCAGAATATTGTGGCAGGTGACTGGGGACGAAAACTGTACATAGATAAATTAAACAAGGTAGCACGATCAGGTTATGCTTGGTTTCGACTTGGGGGATGGAAATTAAGGAAATTGAGGGGGGATCGACATTCGGAGTGCCCTTTATGTAAAGAACAAGAAGACTGGATTCACATTTTGCTAAATTGCGTCAACACTGAAATGGGTAGAAAAAAGTGGCTTGTTGAGGGGGGATGCGATCGTAAACCAAGAAATTACATTACAGCTTTTGAAATAATGCGAGATAATAGAATCTCTGTTACCTTACTCCTTGGCAAGTTTCTGAATATGGTTAGACAAATGAGTTAGGCGGAACTGATCAAGGAGAATGAGCAAAATGATCATACTTAATCTAGATCAGTTTATATTATTATTATATTACTATTATTATTTCTATTTTTATTATTACTATTATTATTATCATTATTGTTAGTGATAGTAGTGATAATATTACTATTTTAGTTAGTTTCATCTATTCATAAAGTCTACACATGCAGGTATGGGTATATGCACGTGTACGTGTATGTAGATAAATATGTAAATATGGTTTATTTGGGTATGGTAATATGTCTGCATATGTTATTTACCCTCAAGATAAATATGTATTCTTTCTATGAATTTATTTGATTCTGCCGCCGAAATTTTTGTTCTGTTACAGATTACCAGTTACCTGGATCTCCGTTTCTTGCTTAGCGCGCTTGCCCTAACCGTTGGTTATCCGTGGTTCCCAACGGTGCTCAATGAACTAAATAGTCACTGAAGTGCGTAAAACAATAGCTGAGATTTAAAATTAAGAACAAATAGCCATGACAGTATATAATTATTGCTATTTTTTTCTTTTTTACTACACGTATTAGTTACATGTTAAATAATCAAAATCGTTTAATATTTTTATTTTATGTTACTGTTTCAGTTCAATGAGAGTGAATACTAGAGTATAGTATGCACAGCCCACGGTACATTTTAGGGCCTTTATAAGACGCACGGGCCTTAAGCCCCGCCACATGTATTTAATGTTATAAGAAAGCCCCTTTGAAATTCAAATATAAGAAGATAACTAATACTTTAATGAACTATCATCTTCACGATTAATTATGGTAACGTTATGATAAATCCTACTTACCATTATCCTGCATTTGACTTACGTTTGAAGAATAACCCCACAAACGAAGGGGTGAAATCATTTTTACCCAGCAACATAAAAGCTTATGCCATCTCTTCTCTAACTATAGAGTTGAGCTTAGTATAGGGCTCATAAAATATAAAAAAGTTTGTTCTCATTTCTTATATTTTCAAATCAGGAATTGTTCATTTCAATATCTTCATTCAGTACGTCTTCGTATTGGTAGATATATGAAATATTTACATTTCTGTAGTTAAATAATTGCTGCGAGAATTGGTTTACCTTTTAGAAAAATATAAATATTTCAACCCACGAATGCACAAATAATCGAAAAAAGAAGGGTAAGATTGAAGAAAAAATGCGTTCAAAGGTCGGAGAATAGCATTAAATCAAAAATTAAACAAAATATTCTTCTTGAGTGAATAGACTAATAGAAGGAATTCCAGTCACCAAAATCTCAGACGAAAAGATGACATTATTCTGCCGCCGGACCCTTTGTCTCAAAATTACTTGAAGAGTCCTCCCAAAAGGATTTCTCGCTGTTGGGATTCAGTTAGGAGTTTTAAGTTAATAAGCCACTTTTAACAAAGTTGTAAGTAAATGAAGGGGACTTGATATAATGAAGGAAATGAAAGAGTGGTAGGCAGGTTTCTTCATCTAAAAGGGGGAGGCATTTCCTAAGGGCAACCGCGACTTTCCAGTTAAAGCATTCATTTATTTCTCCACACCTCTGAGCAAAGAGGGTATTTCGATACATCAGGAAATTAATCCTAAACTATTCGTCAAACAATGTGACATTATGTTTCAACGCTTAGGATAGTAAATCGCATCAGTACATAAATAATAATATTGACGAAAAATGTATGACCCTTACACCCGCAAGACATCATTTGAACCATCGGTTACTTTCTGGGACGTTCTCAAATATATATATATATATATATATATATATATATATATATATATATATATATATATATATATATATATNTATTTTTTTAATTCTTAGAACAGTAAATTTTTAGTGAATGATATTCCCTCAAAACTTTGAGAATAAAATCAGTGGGATAAATGAACTCTTACAATGACGTGCATATCACGAGTGTCAGATTAAAGAGTGTGACTTGTATTGGAAAATCATAATGAGTTTTAATGCACACAAAGTAGATGTAAAAATGAGTTTTAACATCATTTTCTGAAATTTTTGATTGAATGATTTTGTAAATCATTTAAGTTTAATCTTGTACTTTGTGATCGAATAAGTTACTTCGATTTGTAATGCGTCAGCAACTCGAAATGTTGAGTATGTAATTTCAGAGTGTACTCAAGAAATAGTTGTCATACGAGTACAATTATTTTGTGTTGGTATATTTGAAACTCGCGCGAAAGAGTTGGCAATTAAATTTTAGTAAACCGTGTTAACAAAATGGACACATGATTTCGTGTTAAACATGAGAATGAGAAATGTTTTGCAGGACTACTGTTCATTCGGTAAAAACTGCTGCAAATTCAACATAATGTGATTTAACATGTTTAGTATGAATAAGAAAAATTGATTAGCAGACAACCAACCCGCTGAACGTGCTATTTTAGGGACAAACTATAGTTTCTGAATTAATTAAAGCAGAATTGCATTTCATTGTGTTAAATTATCAATGTCATTTATATTGTATTATGTGTTGCTTCGCCTTCCTCGTGGTACAGTTGTAGTTAAATTAAATAATGGAACCCGAAACAAACTTTATCTCACCCCTTTGTTTTGTGGCTACGTCCCCAGTCAAACCTCCCCAATTTGGCAAAATGCTCTTTAAGCCCAAGACAGTTTCTTTCATCAGCTTTATGTCTCACTTTTCATCGCATTTCAAGTCTCTGTATTTCCTTTCTTTTACTAGCTTGAGTATTCGAATATTCGCTCCCTAATTTAAAGGTTTTTGTGCAAACAAAGGGTTCTCAAATCCCTATTGAAACCACAGAAAACTGATTAAATCTGTTAGTATTTCAGCAATTTACAATATAACATTTCCCATCAGACTGTCAAGTTCACATCGTTCGTACATTGTCCGTCCCCGAACCGAAAGAGATAATTGAAAAAAAATATTTTTGTTCCTTGCTTTTTGTCCAAAAACATTCATTTCGTAACGAATCTCTTAATAAATCAAATAAGAAGTTGAAGTTGGTCTTGGTTGCCCAAGTTTGCGCAGTGTTGCATCGATAAAGGTTAAGGATAAAAATTGACAATACCTTTGTATTTGGTTCTAGATATGATTTGTAGGAATTTTTGTCGCTTTTTTCCGTTTCGAATGATTTTTGATAACGGAGGCATGTACTTCCGTATTTGTCGTAGAAGGGTGCCTTTTCTTCTGTTGCTAGGCACAGGGGGTCTCTCATTTGTCAACATTTTCGGGAAAAGGAGGTTTGTGAAAAGAACAGAATTTCTTCTTTTATGGTTACACGGGGGATCGATTCCCGACATCTTACCCCCCACCCCATCCCTACCCCACTTCCTTCTCTCTCGATCGCTGTGGAATAGTAAGTGAAGACTTTAACGTAATGAGTAACGAAGTTGTACGAATTCGCAAGAATTATTATAGGCTATATTAGCTCTCTCAATTTTTCACAAACTACCATTGAATTGTTCTCCTTGCTAACTTGGCTATATTGTCTGTGCATTCATCGTTTCTTATGGTGTATACTTCCAAATGTATTAGTCTTATTCTTCCGAACTTTAATCCTGATCATTTCTGTACACTGGAGTTAAGTTCTCAGATCAATTCATGTACAATATCAGATCCATTGACATACAATCATAGTTTTATCCATTTATAAGAGGATCTGTTAACATAGTATACTGGTTTCCGCAAATAGATTCATTATACTGCTTTTACGGTGTAATGTATAAAGTATATACTTTACACGAGCTAGAAATGCGCAGTGGCGTACCTACACCTCATGAGACGGGGGCGGGGACATTTTTCGAGACCCCTACACATACGTTTCTTGTGGCCTCCGTGCACAAACGTGTTTGCGTGTCTACTACGCTCTGATGCATATCCTACGCTCTGATGCATGAAAAAGAATTGAAAGTCGAGATATATTTATTCAAAAGCTCACCTACTATGTACTTAACGGTTTTAAAAATTCTTTCGGGTAAATTTGAATAAAAATGCTCAAATTTACAAGTTAAATAGCATTTGGTGCCCCATTTGGAGGTCCCTTACTCCGCCCCCCCCCTATACTTAAGGTCATTTAACTCTACGGAAAATAATGCAATATTGCTACCTCGCATGAATTGCCAACTTCTAAGAATTTAAGTTGTATGTAAATATATATTAATAGTAGCCACCAAAGCGACTATTTGTTTTAAGTAAATACAAATTAATAACACAACAAACTATGACACAAAGTAATTTTCATTTCTCATCCACAATGCAGAAAATGCAGTAGCAGTATAAGAGCAAGTGAATTGAATTGTTGGTGATAGATTTAAGTATTAAAAATCCAAATGTACTATATTTATCGTAACCCTGTGGACGATTGCGAAGTAAAAAAGTCGGCTACATTATGTACAAGCCTTGTGCCAACATCATGCCAATGAGACTGGAAATTATGAGTAAATGAATGAATGAATGAATTATGATCTATTGTCAAGAGAGCTGTTACAATAAACTAATTTACTGCTGCTACTTAATAATTAGCTAATAAACACTGCGTGCCCGTTCAGGGATTTTTTTCATAGATTACATTTCCTCTGAGTCAAAATCATATGGCTTTGAGTGTAGGTACGCTACTGGAAATGCGTGTTGTCCGTGACAGGTACATAGCGAACATGCATTATTGGTCGACGCGCCGATTCCACGTAGCAGACTGAGGTCATACGAATCGAGAATCGGAGAAGAGCGATATCGACCGACTCAGCGACGGGAACAGGCTGAGGCCGGCCGCTGACCCGAGCATTTACTACTGTTAATACTGGTGTCGACTCTACCGTTTGTATTGGCAGTGCCCATAATCCGGAGTAGTCGAACCACAGCGTTCATAGAGGTTCCCAAGCTTTCGGAATAGAATCAAATACGTGGTGCATTTCTATGACCTAAAACAGTTTTGGCGGAACATGGACATTTTGGGTCTAGAACAACCAATTTTCCAAAACTGAAATACAATTTCAAGTGCGAATTGAATTACTTGTACCAAAGACATGAAGAAAAATGTTGTCAATTCTTCATTAGTTATGTATTCCCACTACATGGTCTTCAGCTGTTCCAGTCAGTGTGTGTTCCGTCAAGAGGGAAAAACTCGTACCTCTGGAATAATTTATATGGTCACCGTGGAAATTAATTTTTGACAAAAGCGTCGCGCTAGTCAGGGAAAAGTAATTCATTTATTTTATAACACATTTTCCAGCAAAACATTTTTACAGCGTTGAATAAAAGTAATAAGGAGTGCCCACAGATAGTATTTGGCAAAAAGAATCAGAACAACGAAATTCAACTGAAAGATGATAAGATCCAGGGAGTGTGTCAATGACCGGTTTATTATCAAGTGAAATAAGTTAGAACATTGCTTGGAAAAGGAAAGTATTAAAACATATAGTCATCTTTTATTATTATACATATTGTTCCTTCTAGAATATTACCGTATGATGTTCTTCTTTATGGAGAATTTTGCCACCCATGTCATTATTCTGTGCCATGAACCTTCCTTTCCTATAATCACTGATACTTCACGTCTTACTCTGCAGCCAAGCCATTCCATCTGCAGTCTTCGCTACGACTTCAGTCAAAAATCGTGTTCCCGGTAATAGCGCACTTTCTCTGTTTCCTGGTAGACGAGATTACTCGACCCTCGCTCTCCTCGGTAAAAAGATTGCGATATGGTTCGTTGCTGCAAATAAAAGGGCACACTAGCTCGACCTGTCGAGCTGTGTCCTTCGACTGTTTTTGAGAAGTCATAGCCGCTCCGCGTGAATGCTTTCGAATCACGCGATGAAGCAGAAAACAAGTTCTTTATCACTGCAAGAGACATCGGCATCCCACATTCGAGGGCATTGCCCGGCGTATTTCGAAACTGTGCACAACCAGACAGTAATAAACAGCCGTATTACCACGATCAGATCTCATTAATTTGTTCTTACATATTTCATCTTATTAATCGAAAGTGTTCTGTTATGTAAACTAGTTCGTTCATTGGTGGAATGTGATACGTTTCTCGCTGTATTATTCGTACAACAAAGCATAAATATGACTCTCAGTATTTTTGCAGCTTAGAGTTTTGTTGTTTGTTGGATATACATCAAGTGGAATACGCATACGTGCCACTCCATGTAACGTAACGTAATTAAATTGAACGTGTCTTTAGTTTCAAATAAACAATAATTGGTTTATATATACATAGTATAATTTATAAGCAATTATCATATAATCCAGGAACATTGCTTACATCTGGCATTGTGGATAGTGTGATTTTTTATTTGTATATCGTATGAATCGTATGATCTTCATTTAATAAAGACGCTCTAAAATGATCAAATTCTAATACTCTTAAATATACTATTCTAAAAATCCCTATAAAATAAATAAATACTAATAAAGTAAACACATTCTAAAATAGAATGACGAATAAAAACAGAACACAAAATACTCTAAATTGAAGCAATTATTATATACTACGGTTAAATAAAATTAATGTTTTAAATATATTCGTATACAAGGAAAATCGATCACCTAAAGGAGACGCAACTGTCAGTGAAACGGATCCCACCGAAACGCCATTGCGCAAAGTAAGAAACTTATCATGATAACTTTCGGTTAGGTGAAAATGGCGACGATCCGGGAATCGAACCCGGGAACTCTGCTTTGATCGCAGGGGTGTTAACTTCTACACCACCCATTCGGCTTCCCCAACTGTACACCATTTCCACCCTGACCTTAACCTCGAACGACCTGAGAAACATCCCCAGATAGGAGATAAGTGAACCAGACGGCACACAATGCTGTGTGCACTTTATTACCAGTTTCACACGTACCTACTTGTTAAGATTCGTTATGCATATATGTCTTCCGTGTAGGGGAGAACACGTGGAGAAGATATGTGATAACTTTCGGTCAGATGAAAATATCGACGAGCTGGGAAATGGTGTACAGTTGTGGAAGGCGAACGGGTGGTGTAGTGGTTAACACCCATGCGATCAAAGCAGGAGTTCCGGATTCGATTCCATTTTCACTTGACCGAAAGGTATCACATATCTTATCCACGTGTAGGGTACACGGAGGAAATATATGCATAAGAAACTTATTATTTTCAATAGAGGCATTTATAGGTTGTAAAATATTGGAATGCGGCTGGCTATCTCCTTCACCATGTCACTAGTTCTTCCGATACTTCTTGACCCAGAGATGTTCCCTGACTCATCACCTTTCACTCACACGAACATCTACACCCTTGGCGGTCGGAATGATGCACCTACAGGATGTTGCAATTTTTTTACCGCGCAAATAAAAGCAAAAATAGTTTAATTTTGGATTCTGTACAAAATTCTGAGAAAAATAGTACCAAGCAACAACCATTTTCAAGCATTCTATGTTCATGTTGACAACGACAGTGTTATCATCTCCGTTCAATATAAAACGACAGCGATTGCAGTAAGCATTATCCAGTTGGTGAATCATTCCGGCCTCGTAGAATCTGATGCATTAATAAATTAAATATGTACGTTCCAAAATAAAATCGCGTTCCCCAAAATCACTCGCATCAGTGGGATTTCATAAAGAGAAGGGGAGGGGTATATTCCGCGAATGTTAGCGCATAATTTATTTTAAATACATAAAACTTTAAAGTGAACTGATTCTAGGTCCCAGTGCATCTTTATACCTTATCTTTGAATGAGAAATTGTAATTTTAACCACATTAAAGTTAACTTAAAAATTTAACGTATTGTCTACCATATCATTCGTATAATATTCTCTCAAATTTTGAAAATTATGTTGAATAACTCAGTTAACTAAAACATTTCCTCCTCCCCAATATTATGAGGTATCCCAATCCTCGACAGCAGAATACGAAGAGTTAAAATAATTTCTTAATCAAAGAATATCTCGAAAATCTTAATTCTCGTTTTATGAGCTTCCCTAACCACGTCGGTGCGGAAGGTATTTTATAGCCATTTCATGTGGGAGAGAGGACTTCTATTAATGCTCGAAAGGAGAAGGAAACAGGAAATTGAGTAGACTGGACGGTCGTAAACCGGCGCGTGGAAAGAGCTCGAGTGTTTCAGTACAAAAGGAGCAATATCTCCTCTTTCGTTTCCTTGTCCACTCGTTCTAAACCCTTCTTCACCCTTCACTCTTCTCATTCGAGAGTGAATGATGTTCCATACGAAATTTAGCACTTTGTTGCTGGGGAAGTTGTTGCGATCCATGTTTCGAGCGCCCTTCGGGATTGGGTCGTATACCAATTTTTGGAAGAAGCAAAGCAGGAATTTTAATTAGATTTATTATTGGTGTATTCTCTGCGCTTTGGAAGTATCGTTTATCAATTGGATTCGAAGGATTATTCAGTCGCAAAACATTAAAATGCATTAACTGTACTGCGTGACATGGCTATTGTTATGTGAATATCAGATTATTTGAAATTAACCCATTAACACCCAAATTATTTCTTTTATCCTTAACTTGCTTAATATCTGTACAGTTAGTCATAGGAGGTTGTAGGATGATAAAATTGAAAACAAAAAATCATTTTTACATTTCGTTTATCGATAATAAGTCGGTCTATAAATAGATCGCTGAGCAGATTCATGATGCATTGAGTATGCAACACGCAACACAAAAAATCTTATTTATTTTATGCCAAATTGATTATAAATAATGCCCTGTATTATTATAAAACTTAATTTTCTTTCTAATGGAAACTATATGTCTTTCTACAAGAGGTGTTCAAAACATTTTTGACAGAGTAATATTGCATTTTGAAAGAATGTCAGAGGTCATCCCGGATTGTTTTGAAATTGGCAGCTTATTTGACACTTCCTTTTCCCTACATAATGGTCCATTCCACCGTAGCGCATTTCTAAATGCACCTTTTCTGAGATGTCAAATGTGCCGCATACTTCGACAACCATACATAAATCTTTCATGCTATGACCATATTTACATGTATGTTCTGACTCTTTCACAATGCAAATAAAATTTTTAGTAACATCATCTGGTTTTACAGGGAAGCCATGGCTTGTAAAAGAATATAATCAGCTTCCCTTTTATGAATTATTTTTGCTTATTGAGACGATCATTTCGTGGACCGAGAAATTCTGTTCGAAAATTCCAAACCGCTGAAATGAGACATTCCGAGAAATAAACTATGCTCATCAGGATCGAATGAACAATCTCAGCAATTCTTTGATCCCGTCACATAGTAAGCAGACTCTCCCAAAATATTCTGCAACATATCCAAATAATACAGGATCATCACCGTTAAGAATCAATGGATTCAAAACCTTCAGTTTTCCAGTTTATTTTGAGTGTCGCGGGAGTCAGATTTTTGCTTACCCCCTAGTAACCGGACTCGATTTTTGTGAAAGATATGTACGCTATCTGTTTCTTTCATTTTATATAGTCTTTCTCCTAATAGTCTGAGAAACAATACGTCATAAATGAATACGTAAATCCTCACACATATAAGGTATCGAGCATAACTATAGTACATAAATATATGGTTCTTTTTAATTTTGAGCAACAAACTGCACTAGTGGTGGTCCTGGAACACCATTTTCAGTGGAGTAAATTAACGCATTTAGAACTTCGTCATCGTCCGTCTCTGCGAATAAGAAAACGAAGTGACCTTAGCAATGCAAAAGGGATGCAAATAAAAGAGGTTTTCTCATATATATTTACACGGAAAATGTTCACACAGAGCACACACTTTATCGGAACAAAAGAAACATAATAACCGTCCTATGACTCTTTTCTACATAGTGAGCGGCAATGATCCTCAAGGTCCTCATCACCGAAGCGCAGAGTGCCCAGCAATCTATAAATAGATAGTTTTTCGAAAGTGATATCTTGTGTACCATTTCGCTAAATTACCCCTATCTTGTATAGCCACAAAGAGAAACATGTTTAGCAATATGCAGAAACCCAAAATTCTTGAAATGAAAAGTTTTACTGAGTCAGCTCACGTAAACATTCAACTCGGCGCAAAAATACCTGACGACGACTTTATTATTTTATTTTTTAACAAATCAATAATCATACTTAAAACATATGTAGTAATTCCTACACATCTATCAATCTTCAAAATACTTAGAACATAAGACCAAGGTTTTAGTTATTCCTGATGTGGTAATTCAGGTCTATTTTATATTTTCTCCTTGACTAATCTGTCAAAAGACTTAAAGTACGTGGTTGAAGGATATACATTATAATAAAAAACAATAATTTAAACTATCCGGACAGCTATCATTTATCTTGTTGATAATGCTATGCATGATATGGTACGTTTGGTTTTAGAAATGGTTATATTGGAGGATTAGGAATGAGTTGTTACTTCATAGTATGTTCGGTAAAAAATTATCAAGGGGTAAGTATAGAAGGCACTGAACGAATTTACTGTTACAAACTGCACATGACCACATTTTGGAATATAAACAAATTTTCTCTCCTAAACTGTATTATAAGTTTTTCCTATATTGTTAAACTTGTTACCGTGTACAGATATCTAAATCTCAATTTTTAGAGATTATGTGTGATTAACTGTGCATTCCGTTAGTTCTTAAGTATGAGTAATAACTAATTTTCTTTAAGTCATCGTGTAATTCATTTCAGGTTCACAGAATTTCGCAGAAAAAAAACGCTTCTTTCCTTGAGTAATTTGATAATTTTGTGACCTAATTCACGCGCTTCAAACGATTCTTTTTCAAGTGGTCATCATTCTTGAGATGAACTCGAATATAATGAAGCAACTACCAAATACATTTCCCAGGCATTACAAAATTGTTATACAATTCAGAATTATTGTTCTTTCTTGAATTTCCAGCCCTTACAGAACGCTTCGCAAATGAAAAATATACAGACATTTTCACTTACAACCGGTGTAATATTCATATTTCCATTTTTGACCATGATGAAGCAGACCAAAAATTAGGGGTTTTTGCCATTTTTATGTACGTGTTCCTTAGCCAATTATTTGACTATGCGTTTATGTTTAGTCTATGAAATGTGTTTGTATTTGTTTTCAAATTCTAACACCAGTGTATTTTTTTTGTGACGGAAAGCACTTCGTCTCATTTTTTTATCGTTTAGTATTTGTTGTTCGGTACATCTGAAGATGAAACGTAGTGTTACCAGTTATACGAGTGTAATGAAGACTTTTTGTCTTAAAACTTATTCATCTGCTTTACCATGTTCATAACTGAAAATATGAAAAATATATTAATAATTTAATTAAAAAATCGTAATGAATTCACTTTCAAAAACAATATTATCAACAAAAATGTTGTAATTGTTCATTATTAAAACCCAACCAGTTGATGTACCAGTAAATTCAGGTGAGCTCAGAGAAATGAAGCTGTCACATCACCGGAACGTCACGTTGCCTTTATCGGTTATTGACATTTCCCACGGACAGACATTTATGGATTGCTCCTCTTTTGATTTCTTATTTTGTTCGTTACAGAACTCGCTTTTTGACATCACGTGTTATGTCAAGGGACACGTCATTTTCATGCCTAGTAGCGGTACTCGAATTTCAAGAGAACCAATTTAGAGAAATAAATGTCTAATTAGTTCGTGAAAACCATTTCCGAAATTGAATTATTTCATGAAATATAACATTTTATTTTAAATATAAATTTAAATTTATTTTCAAAATAGCAAACAAGGAACCATTCCATCCATTCCGATTAAGGGTGCTGAGGCAGAGGCGGATTTAACATTTCAGTACAATCCTAAGATAAGAATAAAAGTAGTTCCGTACGTGTTATACTATCAACAGAATTCCAACAGATTTGTATTTATTAAAACACAAAAATGTCACTTCACGAGTACGTACTATTATAAATTATAGATTATTCTGAAAACAGTAAATAAATCATAACTATTAAAATAAATTCGAGATTTATTATTTCAATAGACGCCGCCCCTAGGCAAGAACCTAGAGAGTCTGTATAAAAATTCCACCTCTACCCGAAGGAAAACAGGAGAAAAACCCGGGTCAGGATGGGGGATGGGATGGAATTTTAACAAATGAAATTGGGGGATGCGAATGCTATTACATGAAACCCGTTTCACTTAATGCAAAGAAGAAGGCAAATCCTTTCTTTGCGCCCTGTTAATTTTATAATCCAGAGTGATGATAAATTCCTGTTTTTAGGAGTGGTTTGTGATTATATTGCTTGAGTAACGGTTCGTTCAAAGTGCATTTTGATTATTATGGCATGGGTCGTTTGGTTATATGACTGCATTATAATGAAAGTGCATTTCGCCAGTAGATTAACAGCTATTCCGATCCTGATGACGGTGGAATCAATAAAGCTGTTTTTTATTTCAAATAAATCTGTAGTGGTTCCACTATTTAGTCAGAAATCCAGACCATTATTAATCATATCTTTTAATTAAAGAATATAGATAAAAAAAAGTTGTTATCAAAAATCTAAAATTACGTTTAGCGAGTTTCGTGTCTTGAAATACATCCTCGGTAGATTTGTGCGACCAGGATACCACTCAAAGTTCAATGTAGTGTCAATGTTTTATCAAAGTTCAATGTAGTGTATTTCCCTGCAGATGATGGTTAGGAATGAAGTTTCTTTTTAATTAGTTCGACGACTTTTTTCGACGTTTGTAATCTGTTTGTTTTGTTTAGATATTTTCTTTATTCTTACGTAATACATTTTAGTTCATAATTAAATGGAAACATTCGCTAATTATAGAAATAATAAGGACTATAAATAAGGCGTAAACTCTTTTGTTACTTTATAATCAAAGGAGATTAAAAAAGATGCAACCCGAGGCATAATTAGGTGTAGTTCTCCGCTATGGTGCAGCCTGACTTTTATACATTACCGCTCAGAGATTTGGAATATCCGACATGAGGAAAATTCGCATTACATTCGTAAATTTTTGAATTCACATTCCCCATCTGACAGACAAAACCCACGTCATAATGACGGTCTCGATTTAAAATAATATATTCATTTCGTAATATATTCCTATCGAACACAAACTCAAATATTCGTTTTCCCGCTTCCGTAATCTGAGCCAAACATTTTATGGTGACTCTTCTATAAAACCAATCGTAATCACCCACCCGCGAGAGAATCCAATGTCGATACGAAATCTCTCCCGTCGTTCCATGTCAACCCGTCTCTCCCCGCCCTGAGCCATTAGCTCCGGTGCGTGGCGGCGAGTAGAGCGACCCCCTCTCAATTTGTGCCGCTTATAACTCTCCTCTCCACCCGGCCCCTTTCATCGGTCCGTGTCAATCCTCCGCTTCGTCGCGACCGCGGTCGTGCCTCCCCTCTATGATGTTATTACGCGATTTGACATGAAGAGATTGAAGTTGGACAGCTTCCGGGAATACAGCCTTTGAATAACTTGTACAACGGTCTTTTACATTAGTTTTGACGGGTAAATACTACAGCCTAGTCTGATACAGTGCTCAAGTCGGTTGGTGAAGTAGCTCCCAGTTTTGGGAAGCGGATCAGGGTGTTATAATGGTGAGGTGCTCTTGTGGTTTGAGTAAAAGATCTCAGAGGTCAATTCCCGGCCTGACAGGAAGCATCGCAGATTTACAACACATTATTTTACAAAGTGTTGATCAGACTACCAAGAAACCTATCATGTAATATCGATTATTCTCAAGGTATTCCGGGAAATACTGTACTGTTTCATAAATTAACGAGATGTGAAGATATGTCGACATAGCGGGGAAATTACTCATCGGGTGAATGAAATTCCGTTTCCGAGCAATCTATACATCCCGGTGCGGAAGGCATCCATCGGAGGCCTTGCATTCGCTACCGTGTGAGCTGATGTAGTAAGAATATTTCGTAGGATTCAACGGAGAACTGAGAGACCGTTGTGTCGACTGGTCGAGGTTCACTCCCCATAAAAGACTTCAGACTTTGTGAAGACTCCGTTCGGGAGTCTGGGTTCGATATGCCTGAAGTGGATACAGTGGAAATTAAATTTGACAGCAAATACACCTCGTTCCACCCAAACTGTTTGATAATGGTGTTTCAAAAGTTCGAGACACATGTCGGTCCTGTGGGTTAGAGTTGCCGGCAATCTTGCGTCGCTTTTTCCATTTATCATCAAAGAATATGTTCTCAACACATGTTCGAAGACGAGGTCGTAGGGACTGTCTCTTGCAACATTCAAAGACACACAGTAAGTATAATGCATTGATGAGTAATCGATAAGGGTAGACTCGGTTAATTTAAAATGATTGTTCTCCTTAAGTACTAGTTACATGGCGTAAACTGATAATTTAAGTTTTGTGTAAGGAATTATTTTGATTAAAAGTACATTGCTTTTCATTAAAACAAGGTTCGTAAGAATTTTTTTTCCACTTAGACTTCACGCAAGAATCTTTCCTGTTATTTTGTACCTTTCATTTTCGAAACTGGGAAATCTTGTTGCCGCTAAATCTTAAATTCTTTTCTCCTGTCTTTGCCTTTTCAATGCCATCCATTTCATCTTCAGTCCCTTTTCGCTCATTTGATAATCATAACATTGTTCCCTTATTATCACAGTTCTCTACCCCTTATGTCAAGTACTACTATTCGTCTTTATTATTCTGATTTTTGTATTTTTTTAATATAATTCGTATTTTCTTTGCTTTACCTGAACCCCATTTCTTCATTCTCCGATTCTCTACATCTATTCATATCAAGCGACAACAGCAACTGCTGCAGTTTTCAAAGCCTACTAAAGTTAGAGTAGTGTTTACGTTCCGTTATCTCTCTTCCGTCGTCACTCTCAACAGTTTGGCCTCGACCACCTTTGTCGTAGTGGCTTCCGCCCACAGTGCCTTGCGGACAAACAACGCCATGCCCCAAAATAACTTACGGTACCAACCCACATGAACTGAAGCTTGGTTTGAGAAAGATTAAGAGCAATTTCTACTGTAGTTGAGAAGTGTGTGTGTTTTGGTAAGAAGGGGGGGGGGTATTAGCTGTCTCCCAAGTTTGAATAAAATTTAAGAATGTTTTCCTTCATTATATTTTTCTTGCTATTTTGAGTCACGAACCAGCTTGTAATGTGTGTAAATTAACATCCTACATTTGTATTTATTCTATCAAACATTGTACATTTTCTACCCAGTCACACCTTCAGTTGGTTCAAACCAGTCGTCGGACTGCAAACTCAAGTAGAAGACATAAACTTAGACATCAACTTGTATAAAATATTTACACAAATACTGAAAGTAGAAGTACCAAACTTCTCACCAATGTTTCGAAATAGATTGTTCTGGTCCTAATGAGCAAATATCTCAAGTTATTTAATTTATAACCATTATATACTTTCTTTGTGTGCAACACCCTTTATTCGTCTTGCAGTAAGTCATTGAGTTCATTTTGTTATGTTTCCACTATTCAACACAATTCCATTAAGAAGAAATTGAATTGAATCTTTGTTTTCCTGCCTTGGTTCAAGTTAAATCAAGCTTTTGTGGACCTGAACAGAATGCTCAGTCTAAAGTTGTAATGCTATTTGCCGATATCGGATTAGGAACTTGGAAGTTGCGTTGCTTAAAAAACGGTCGGGGAAATCTCCACTATTAAGGGTAGCCGTTAAGTACTTTGAAAATGTTTAACAGGCGGAAACTCGAACAATTTATAGGATAAGTCCTATTACTCTCGTGCTCAGTTTAAAATGGTATCTCAAGATTCCTTTTGATTATGTTAATTCTTGATGTGACTTTTTTCCACGTCGTAATCGCTTTATTGCTTAACATTGTGTTCCGCCTGAAGTGTCTTTTGAAATCTATTATTGTTTTGGATTGTTCACTCTTCCTGAAGCAATTACATTGGCATTACTGAATTTTGAACCATTTTGGAACACCTCCGACAGGTTTTGACGAATTGCAGCAAAACTTTCTTTTCATCTCATTTTTTAGTCAGTCATCATATTTAAGAAACGGAATAATTTATTATTTTTAGTATATGCTTGAAACTCTTATAAGACGTAAGTGAATTTTTGCAAAAATTAACAAACAAAGTTTTATGGCGATATTTCTCTAGGTTCGTCTACTTAACTCGAGCTTTTGCCTCCACGAGAGGGTTCGTTTCTAGACTCACCTGTTCCTCTATATTTTGGGTACTACACTACGTCAGATATTTGACCTTTGTTGGTAAATATTTCCGTTACAGTTGCTGGGTCCCTTTGAGGTACCGATATTTGAAAAAAAAACATGTACCCAAAGCTCGTGCAAACTGGTCCGGCTTGTCTTACTAATTACTTGTGAGCATTACGAATCACGCGAGATTAGATCGTACCCGCCTTTATTTACCATCATATCGCTCACTATATTTTGAATATTTGTGGCAAATACTACATATTATTTCTAAAAAAGTGTATTTTTTAATATACCCCCTTTCCTTCCTATGTAATAATTTGTTTCAAATTGCAGAGTAAATTCGTATTGTTTAATTTCTTCCGGGTGACACCAAGGACCGCTCGTTGATTCATTGAAGCATGCTCAGAATGTAGGTAGTTCATGAAAAGGTCACCTATGTGAAATCGAGTCAACATAATTATAATTGTTATTATTGTTGCGCCTAAGAAAACCTATCATCCCGTTTATTACTATTGTTTACTTCAAATACAAAATACTGGATATACGTTGTACTAGTTGCTTTCGTGATATAGAGGACCCACAGACTGGTAATAGTGTGATTGTGAGATCTTCGCTCGAGTCATCTAGTTTTCATCTTTCATTTTAAAACCCGAACGCAAAACCAAACTTTCATTATTAATCATCCTGTATTACTAATCAAATGTGAAGGCGTTGTAACGAAATTACAGTAATGATTTTAAATTATTTTATAAGGAAATAAGTTACTACGTTGATAGGTATAATAAACTTTGTCAAAAAAAGACAGTTACAAACTGCGTATGACCACGTGGAGGATAATAAACTAAATTTACTCACCGCAAGCAAGCAAGGAGAGTAAGCTAGCAACCATCCCATTAATTCCGATCAACGGCCGTAAGACAGAGGCGGATTTAATATTTCAACATACTCCTAACGATAAAAATAGTTCGGCCCATTAATTCCGATCAACGTCCCTAAGACAGAGGCGGATTTAATATTTCAACATACTCCTAACGATAAAAATAGTTCGGCACAAGTCATAGTATTAACACAATATCAACAAGTATTGTTTGTTTTTTTATTAGAAAAAAAGTCACTTCACGATTATGTATTATTATCAAACCATAAATCATTCGGAAAGTATTGTTGATAAATCGTGACTATTGAATAACACTAAATTCGCAAATATATAAATGCAAAAAATAATCAATAGCAAATGATTCATGAGAAAAATATTAGTGTCAGGATTTATGAATTCTGCATTAATTTTGAATTCCAATTTGACTCTTTAAAGCACATCCGAACGCGCAGCACTGGAGCGGTTTTCTGTCCTGGTTCCCCGTAACTGACAGTAATTTAGCTTCCGGCCTATGTAATCTCGGAGTGACGTAATTTCCGCTGTCTTTTTATGTGCAAGCTCGTTAAAACGAAGGAAAGTGGGGAAATACATGAATGTTACATTATGTTATATCACTCTCCTCATTCAAACATTTTTTCTTTTTTAGAATGGAAATGGTATTTTGGTTCAAATATCATAGTGTATGATTCTATTTTATGTTCAGCCAGTGGCGGATCTATGAAGGAGGGGGGCTATTGCCCCCCCCCATTGGTTTGAACTCGTAACAGATAAAATTGAAGTTGATAAGTGACATACATTTTAAAGTGTTACCAGATTAATAATTGTTATTAGTTATTATTGTTATTAATAATATAATTGCTATTGTTATTAATA
>NNCF01126795.1:527149-549330 GCA_002313205.1 Laupala kohalensis
GGGTAGAGGCGGATTTCTTATACAGGTTCTCTAGGCTTTGTCTAGGGGCGTGTTTATTGTAACAATAAATCGTGAATTTAGTGTTATTTCAATTCTTATGATTTTTAAACACTATCCATCATTCGATAATAATTTGTACATGTAAATTTTTTGCTTTAAATTACAAACATTGACATTCTATTAGCATTATAACTCGCAGCCAACTTTTTATCTTATCTAGGAATTTTTGGTGAAATTTTTGAATTCGCCTCTGCCTTAGGGCCCTTGATCGGAATATTAACTGAAGTTTCTTCTTATTAATTATGTTATGTTGAATGAAAATGGGAGACGGGACCGAGTTTTGAACTCGGGGACTTGAGCTCAACGCGCTCATGAGATTAGATTTCTATGTGAAGTTACTGCATTAACTAACATTTTTCTGTTCCAGGTGAGTGAATATTCCACGGCGTTGTGTCGGAGAAGTTTTCGGTGAGTTATTAACTATTCATTGTCTCATGAATTTTCCTTGAACCGAATTTTAAATAGTATTTATGAAACTTTGTCCTCGTTAAATACTTCTCTCAATAAACATTTTCGTGAGAAAATCGTAGTGAATCGCAATTATTATTTCTTCAATCATCAATGTTATAGATGAACATGATCCCTCTGTATTAAGAGGTAACTTCAGTCCCGCAGGAACCACATGCGTTTGCTCGTAACAGNCAGTCCCGCAGGAACCACATGCGTTTGCTCGTAACAGCGGGGTATTACTCACTTGAGGGAAGAAAAAACTGTATCTTCCTAATGTGCTTTGTTTTTTGTTGTTGTTGTTGTTTTGCAATCGTTGTATTATTTTCTTGCGACTGGTTTAGATTTATTTGGGTTGCTCTAGTGTTTGTTATTCAGCGACATCTCCACATCTGTTGCTCGGTTTTAGGACTCCGCTGAACTGAGTGAACTTTCCAGGTATAGTTTTCGCCCGCGAAATAAATAAAATTCGGTTGATTGCTTTACGATCTCTCATTCCAAATTTCATTGCACCCAAAACGTGTGCTTAGGGTTAAAAGAAAACCTCATCGATATGTTAAACTGTAGCATCCATTGTTTCCGGTTTAATATTTGGAATAAGATCCTTTTATTCACCTTAAAACATTTGTAATTAGGGGAGAACAGCAACAGAGTAAAATAACAAACCAAAATTGTGATGTACTCGGTAAAGTTCTATGAAACAACGGTGTGTGGCTTTTACGTATTTCAAAAAAATATACCTGTAATATTATTGCTGGGGACTCAAAACGCTGTAATAATAAAGTTTCATCTCTTATTATTAAAATGAGTTCGTATGTCAAACATTATGAAATAAACGGATCTCGTAATTTACTTACATGTGTGTATGTAGTGAAAGGATAGAATTGCATTTATTATGTGAATATATAATCATTCATATGAAAATGTAATGCTTATTTATGGTCAGATTTTCTTCCAGGGAAAAATTAACCCTCTTCTTGCATCCTGCACTGATTACATTCAGGGAGGACTTAACTGAGTTGAGACAAAAAGTAAAATTTGTCAAACTTTCGCGAAATGAAACGATGGAAAACTTGTTCCGTATATTCTCATAAACATTTGATGAATTTTTCGTCGTTTTCGTTTTTTTAAGATCGATGTTTAAAAATTGCACCGCTTTTCGTTGGTTAAATTATTACGTAAGATAAAATGTTTTGTCTACTTCTCTTTCAGTTCACCTAATGAAAATTTGTCTGGCCCATTAAGTTCAAAATAATAATATTTGAGAAAAAACTATAATTCCGTGAAGTTGTCTCAGACTATGTTCCTCCAATTTTTTTCCGGTTTGGATTTTTAAATGACGGCTAATAAATTTATCTTCCTATTCATAATAATTTTAGAAATTTAAAACTTTAAATATAATATGCATTATACATTGAGGCGACATATCAGTTATAATCCGTAAATTATTGTTAGGATTCATACCTGACTCTTCACTGAGCGTATCGTCACAAGATTCCGATTCCCAGTCAAAACGTCGTTTGAAATGAGCGAAAATATTAATTATATTTTAACTAGGTACCATTTCTCTTTATGAAGTTAATCCTAAATGTGTCAAGTCCGCTGATTTTTTCTAAAGGTGACCGTAAAATAAGAGGACACAAAATTCGTAGATTTTCATTTCTAGTAGAATTCTCCAAGAATCATTGATTATTGATTTTTCAGATCGTGTATGGAAACATTACTTTTGATTCTTAGCAATTACTCTGGACAGCTAACGGTCATTAACACATTGGCAAATATTACTTAAAACAATATGTTATTCACTTCTTAACATATTGCTAGCAGGGTCAGATGCCTCATGGATGCCGCACTGCTAATTTCGACTGGATAAACGTCATAGGATAAGAGCAAGCGTAGAGTTCTAATTTATAAGAACCGTTTTATTAGCTTATCTACATGCAGCGATGGGAGGGTATGTTATTGTTAGATGGGTTTACCAACAGTTTGGCCCACGTGGAGGGGTTGGTAGAAGTGGTTAGTTACAGATAGAGTTATTGATAGAAGCAGGAGGTGGATGGAGAAAGGTGACGCTTTTCAGTAGTCACAGCTATATGAACCGGGAATTGAACCCGGGATGACTTGGTGAAGAGCAAGAACGCTACCACCTGTGCCGCCAGAGGGGCTGATATGACTAGAATGAGACTTGAAAGAGTTAGGTCGAGGCACCATGCCATTCGTTCCCCGGAAAATGTCATCCTTCGAAACTGAAGTCAAGGATTAGACTGTACGATCCACAATGGATAACCATGATTAGATTTGCAAAGATGGGGTACAAATAAAATGATTAATACCAGACTTGGTTAGTCCTTTTTATGATGTGCATAATTTAATGGGCTAAAGAATATGAATAAGTGAAACAATTTCAGAGAAACACAGACCTATTAGAAAATAAAACTTGCTGCTGTAACACGAGCGAAATCCATGGCATTTCAGCTATTCGTAACCGGATTCACGTCATACCGCAACAAGGCTAAAATTGTTTCTGCTCTATAGGTTCCGAGAACACCTAGTCGATAATGTCAGAATACCTGAGATTCCTGAAAAATTGGATGCATGCAGCTTCCCTGAAACGATGAAATGGATGAAGTTTATATACACATTCCATATAGTCCTAATTGTTCACATGGTGAAATTATTGCATGTTTGGTCCTCTCAAATCAGGCGTTTGAAATTCAAAGATTTTACGATGCGATTACCAGTAGATAATCCAGCTAAAATAGTTGGCGATCTTCTGCCATCTATTTCGTATTCGAAGGGGAAAATAAGTTTATAGCACATAAGAAAAAATATATATTTTCTAATGAAGAGGTATATCCTGAAGCACATTAACTTCTGTATTAAAATATAAAAATTGTAAATATTACATTAATAGATTCAACTCATTTCCACAAAAAATAATAATAATTTAAAAAATTAGAAAGGCGGCTTGTAATATTAAATTATGATTTATGCAGTGCCTTATCTGTTAGCGAATGATAGTGCATAGCAAAGTTCACATTGTTTTGTCAAATCATTAAATTCAGAAAATTTTAGATTCATTTTTTTTTACAGATAAAAATAGCGATTTTATGACGGTGTTTCAGTTAAGAGTTATTTTAAAGCCCGTAAATTATTCAGGAATGATCTTTCCGCCGTGTTAGTGGAATCGGTTAAGTTTATACAAAAATTAGTTCAGTGCAAAAGTCACAAAATATTCTCATTTATCGTTCTTCTCACATCAAACATGATTTATGAGATCTATTCTGAGTTTAATTTATGCGTTATTCACATGTTATAATAATTATTCGCATACACATTGACATTACATCGTTTGATTGATGTTTAAAATTTTATTGTAATAACTACATATGATTCCTAACTAAACATTTTACAGATGAAATACTTGTAAATTATCATAAAATTTTACATGAAAGAAGGTTTTTAATTGGTGGTACGAGCCGAATATCACACTGCAGCTTTCTAAAAACCATAATGAGGAGTTACTTATTCATATGTATAACTTTCTATGCATGAGATTTGTAAATAACAGAATGGCAAAAGTTAGTGAACTTGGCCTCATAAATAGGATGTAGGTATTGGTTAAATAGATCTACCAGAGAAAATGGCATAACGGGGCCTTCCGAAATGCAACAAATACAATACCAGAGAGAACGCTCGATCGCGCAGCAAGGCATATGAGATTAAGCTGACCCACCGCGTCGCTAACAGGATAGCAATGACCAAACGAAGGCAGGATAGAATAAACAACGAAATTCCCACAGTGTTAGAATATATTATCCCACGAATAGGGAACCTTTATCTGTCGTATTAAGCCAGACGGAAATGGCACAAAGCGGTGTTCAGGGATATTGCTCGAGTAAGTGTACCTTACTACTTAGTCATACGTAGTATTTAACAGTTATAGGAGATTTCAAACAATGCTTAACAATAAATTTTATTCAGTATTTTTAACTAACAATTATTAATATACAAGTGTACATTACTTTTAACATATAATTTAACTCGAAGGTAGAACGAGGGATTACTCACTGAAATTTAAAGTGAACAGAAGATTTCAAAAATGATGTTATTTCACTAAAATTTCACAAGATAAGGTTTCTTCATTTCACGTTTTTTATAATTTCAAGCATTTCAAGTGTTTGAAATGACTTCAAATATTTCGAGGCATTCAAAATATATTTCAAATGACTTCAAAATTTCAGATGAATTTAAATAAAAAATTATATTAATATAAATAATAACTTTTTGTATGTTCAACTATTTACATAATGAATGACGATACAATTAAGTGAAACAAACATTTATTTATAATTTTATTATAAAGACATTCATAATTTCAAGAATTTTGTTTCATTTCATGAGACTTCTTCAATGCAATGCTGAAGTCACGTGAAATTGCATTTTTTTACTTATTTTTTAAGTTTTCGGTCACATGAAAATGGGGACGAGCCGGGAATTGAACCCAGGACTCTGCATTGATCGCAGAGGTGTTACTCACTACACCACCTATTCGCCTCCCGCAGCTGTATACCATTTTCATCCAGACCTAAATCCCGAAAGACCTGAGAGACATTCCTATACAGGAGATTAGTGAAACAGGCGGCACACAATGCTGTGTGCACTTAACAAACGGGTTCCATTCCCAGCGGCTTGTCGCCATTTTCACCTGACCGAAAGTTATCACATATCTTCCCCATGTTTGGGGTGCAAGGAAAAAATACATGCGTGACTTCAAATTAGCTGTATTTGAATGGTATTTTATTCCGTTTCACTCAGTTGCAAAACTGAGTGACCGGAAGATTTCACTTTTCTCAATATTTATTTTCAGAAAACAACTTTTTTAGAATCTAAAAACTAAAATTGAATCAGATACTAAAAATTGAATTTTCGAAAATTATTTTTGTGCGGTTATAATTTTTTTGCTATACCTTGGATGTATATTTGGAAAATAAAAAGGTTCCATCCCTTTACTTTTTAATTAAATTAAACTTTACACATACTCAATTAAATAATACGTGATGTTTATATCATTTAATAACACTAAAGCATCAAATTATTTATTGTCATAATTTAATTTGACCGAGTAAAAGATACGTCCCACATCACTTCCATAGTAGTCATGTCACCACGTAGCTATAGTAACATGGTTCTCTCTGACTCAGGAAATTGGTTTTTGATTGGATCTGATACTCACCCCCGTTTCTCTAATGCTGATAAGTTTTGAACTCATGTATCCGTTGTATCCTGAGTTAATCGTTTGCTGAGCTGGAGTATGGTTTTTGCTAAACGGGTATGAATCTCACAACAACTTCCCGCAAAGTCACTTAAGAAGAGGAAAACAGTACTGGAACCATCCTCACTGAAAAAATCCAATATTTGGCTGCATGACCTCTGTCATACGAACATACAGCTCCCACCAAGGGCCAGGTATCTTTGTTGGAAGTTAGCGCCGTCGTTACTGGGTTTTGTGCCAACACTAGCGTGTTGTTCATCAACAACACGGTTTCCGCCTGTTGTCCACTCACTGACGTTACAAGTGATGCACAAATCCTTCAATGCAACGGGAAGACGTAAAAGGGAAAAGACGAAGAAAGAATTATTTACCATATAATTAGGCTTATTTTGGGTTTGGAGGAATTTCGGATGAAAATAAGACGAGCCAAAATTAAATAACACTATGCTAACGTCGCATAACTATTGCACATACTTACTTCATCATACACATTAAATCTCTGTTCACATCGTAAAACGTAAATGCAAAATTATTGTAAATAGACATTTAGTTCTGCCAAATGCAATTTCGTATCTGCTGTCGGTTTTTGATTCCTCTATCATATTTATCATTATCATATCTTTCATTTCGATTATGCAAAACTGTATCCCCTATCTCATTGATTTACTTTGATGAATGATTTTTCAAGACTCTTGAAACAGTTCACTATTATTGAAGTGGAGCAGAAATAACATATTTTACGGCATCTGCACTAAATTTCGGAACATTCAAACAAAACTTATTCAGATTCCACTTATCCAGATGTAATATGTACAAATTATACTTTTCGTACACACACAAAATCTAAAAAACTGGAGCCGTTTCTTAGAAATTTCTGAAATGTACTGACCGTCACATCGTGATAAAAATTCTAGAGGACGTGCTACGACTACTCCAAGTACACACTTCTCCAAGTACGAAATGCAGCATTGACTCATTCGTAGTCAGAATTTCTGCACACGAACAGACGGATGGACAGAATTCTAAAAAATATATGGATTCCTGGATAAGGGACTCTCAAAATTGATATTTCCGTCAACATCACGCAATCGAAAAATGTTTACAATAACAAGACTTTCCATAAACTTCGAACGTGTAAAAATAAAAATTGTTTACAACAAAAACTGTTGCACGTCCTTTGGGTTCATGAGGGATAGTGTTTTACAATGACTTAGTCGCAGCACAAGGAAATATTCAGGATAGAGTCACGCTCCGGCCGCTTCGGTCTCCGGGATATAACCAGCTATTATTTTATAGCATGCTTACTGAGACATAAATATAAATCCCATATCCTCACTGGGTTTTGAATTCGGACCTCCAATCATCAGCTCAACACTTGACCCATGTGAAGCACGTTACCTGCGTGTGAAAACTTGCTCATTACATTATATCAGGGATTTGCTTGTCTCAATTTTCATTGTTATTTAATGTGAGAGAGAGCTTTCTGACGAATATCTCACGTATAAAAAAGATACATTTCATACCTCTATACAAAAACAGACGACAAAAATGTTAAAAATACAGAATCACTCTCAGTACTCCCATTTTTTTTTGTTTAGCAACAACAAAGAAAGGGAATTCAATGGATATAGGATCATAAATGTTTAATGGTAATGTTAGGAGAGAACAATGGGAACGAATGAGGCCGTTTTCTAGACATTATCCGCAGAGTTATTACACACGCTGAGCGTCTAAATTAATATTTAGTAGAAGAGGAACTCAATATTATCGACTATCACCGATCGGCCCCGTAACGTATGAATGGAACAGAAAATGGTTCCAAGCAGAAAAATGTGAACGATGGGAAATGAATAATTAGTGACGATGATATTCTTTTTTCTTTTTACTCACTTCATTCAATGCAGATTCAATCTTCTGAATATTATGTAAATAATTTGTGATGGAAGTGATGGTCACATGACACCGGAATAACATGGAGTGGTCTTAAACGTATTTAACTCATTAATAAACAAACAACATTCATGCGTATCCACTAATGTTCTCTTCGATAAATTATGTTTATTCTTTATTTATACGATAAATCTTCACTTAAGGAATCTGAACGTGAATACCACGTATTAAAATTTAATATTACCATATATTATATAGATGTAGACCATACTTTTAATTTTCGAACTAATGTATTTGAAAGCGTATGTAGAAAACATACGCCGACCAATACGACTCACACAAGTATTCATAAAAAATGATTAATTATTTAGGGAAGGGCTAGGTTTTAAATTCCTTCCACGCATTGCATTCTTACACGTAGGAGAAAATTCACTCGACAAAAAAACTACAAACTTTTAAGATCTCTGCAAGTTGGTTTCGGGAGAATTTATTCACGAAGAATTCGTGCTATTTTGTCGAATTTGGATTTGAATGCAATTACGATTGAATCAATAAAGTACCCTGAAATTGCAGAATCAAAATTATAAGAACATGAATTATAGTATTCTTGTATGATATGTCCATTTATGAAAAAGAATACGTTTCATTCCAGAAAACAATTCAATTATGAATGAAACATAAGGAGTGAAATCGAATTATTCATCATCGGTTATACTGCGTATTTGTACATCAAGAGTAGAAAACACATTAAGTAATGTTCACATGCCTTGTGTTGCGAGGTTGTTAACAGTCGCAGCTTTGGAGACACAACGACACGTGCAATTTTGTTAGGAAAATAAGTTTTTACCACAATGTATCTACATCTCAACCCTATCTAGGGAAACAAAAACATAATAGTATCTTCCCTCATGCGTTTGATGGCGTTTAACTTTGCCACTCACGATCCACTTTCCCGGTTCGTGATATTTTGTGAGCAGTGTTGTCATATACCAAAAGGTTTTTAACATAGAAAGTTATATAAAAAATTAACGTTATGTGGTTTTAATTTTTATTCAGAGATTTCAATTCATTACGAGTGCTACTTGTCCTAGTAAGAAATGAGATGACAGTTTACCGTGTATTGTGGGATTGTAACATGTATGGACAAAAAAGAGGAGAATATTTCAGAGTTTTAAAGCAAGAAGGGATATTTAACATTAACAGGAAAAAATATAAAATTCCTTTTTGGAATATGTAACAAAAATCGGAGAAATAAGAGAGGTGATAAAGAGGAAATTGTAAAGGAAAAGGAATGAAAGGAGTAAGAAGGATGGGCGAAGTTTGAAGACTTTGTAAACGATAGAAGACGGCTGTGTTGGGTACGGAGTGCACTGAAGAGATAAAATAAATGAAAAAAGTGGCCTAAGGGATAAATATGTCATTTAATTTATAATTGTAACAACAACAACAACTTTACAATGTATCAGCAAAAGAGGCATAAAATGCATATCCTAGACAATAATATTTGCATCAATATTACTCGGTAAAGTGAAAGATGCGAAGTGTTACTCGGTAAACGAAGAAAAGATTCACCTTGGAACGAGTAAACACACTCCACCTGCATGACCCAGGAGCAAGCAAACTTGGAGCTAGAAACACGTAATTAGAACCCAGCTGACCGCTCACTCGGGGACCGACGACGTCAAGCGAGCAACGTGCGTCCACGCCCCGCAGCCTGTAGTTACCGCTCGCACCCACTTTCAAGCTGAGCGATCCGCAAGCCACGCGTCCTCCACGCGAAACTAATTAACACCTGGCGCTAAGCCGAGCGCAAATGGACGCTCTCGAGCGAGAAGGGGTCCCCGTGCGAATCGATCCTTTGATCTGTACGCGGCGCGGTGCGTTGAATAGGAGCATGGTGGGCAGGGAGGATGCTGTGCAGTACGCAGTTCATTGTCAACAGTGCACTTTCTCCGATACTTTGGTGTTGCAACCACGATCATCATGAACCGCTTCAAGGTGTGAAGGGTTACTTGATTCGCGGGAAAGATAAATCCGAATCGATCGTCACGAATCAATAAATTAAAAAATAATCGTTAAATTCGAACATAATCAAATCTGAAAAGTAGTGTGTGCAATGGAAGAACAGGTTCGGATCCGAGATCCAAATTAAGAGAAAGGAAAGGATTCTCCAAACATTTGTTTTGTAACATCCCAACCGCATCTTATCCGAACCGTAATATTGGGATGTCATATCCAAACCTTTGTATATGTCTTACCAACCTTATAATTTCCTAGCTGCAATATTGGGATATCCTATCGAAGGTTTGGAGAATTCCTTTCCTTCCTCTAAAATTGGATCGCGCCTCCAAATCCTAGGGTACTCACATTCGCAGTTCTTTTCTGTCTGGTATTGTATTATAATTAAATTAAAATACTCACAAACCCAATTTTTTTTTATCAAACGTTCGTCAGATTGTTCTTCTCAACATTTACCAACCTCCATAATGTTTTATATTATTTCCGTACTCATGTCATTACCAAGGTGTGAGCAAACAAAATCGACCCCCTCATGCTTACACCGTAGTAAAATACTACAGTGAATTATGTCTCTGTCACAGTAGAATCTATAAATTATCGAAAAATATCGTTTGCGATGCAGATGTTTGTAAGTCATCAGAAATATTTCACTTCTGAGCAGAGAAATAAGAAACAGGAACATACATCGGTATATCATTGCATCTATGAATCAAATTGACCAGGTCACAAGTGAAGCCAATCAATCAAGCACGATAAGAAAATGATTTAAGGTTGAACCAATGACCCAATATCTTCAGAAACAGCACATGATAATATTTTCAAGGTTCACTACTGTACTTACAGATGTATCTCCAAAATTATCATACAGATATGAAAATTATCGTACGTTTGGTTACTTTTGGCATCATCATCCTCGTACGTTCTCGTTCACAAGCACACTCGCGCAACATATCCGCATCCATATCTTCAACTTCCTGTCACAGCCCGAGCAAACTTCATCATACGTCACCATCCGTCAACCTACAGTCCCCTGGAGACGTAACGTCGACGGGAGTCTGTCTCCCACCAATCCCCTGGGCCCTAGAGCCTCGTCCTCAACCCCGCAGTGGCCGTAGTGTGGTAATCGCCACCGCAGCCACAGTGGGACGTTGTGCAAATACGCCACCCTTCCTTGATTAGCAGGAGGCGTTGTTTGCTCGGCGCAGCGGAAAAAGGGAGCTCTAAACGCAGAGATATTGAGAAGCCACCACAGCGCGCCCGCCGTTGCAGTGCGTGAGAGAGAGAGAGAGATGAATTCACAACGCATGAAGGTGGAACGGCGTTTGACCCCTGGCAAACGCTTACACGATACAGGTGTAAATCCATTCGATTTACACCTGAGGCGTAGAGCAAAAGGATGTGCACATCCAGTTTGCTCTGTACTCCCAGAGCAATTCAGAATTTCGTAGGTAGGAGATGAGTTGGAAAAGCACTGGCAAAGCAAAATGATAAAAATATCCATTATTATATTATTACTATTATATAATTAAAATACTCGCAAATTTCAACCATTATTTTCCCTAAATCATTTTCCCTAGTCCATTCATTCTTCTCAACATTTATCAACCCTGATTATTATTATTATTATTATTATTATTATTAATTTGCAAGTGACCAATGCTGAGTGGCATATAAAATAACCAGTAAAGAACAGTTATACATAATACATAAAATAAATAGATAAATCAACAGATAATAATCCGAAGCCCATACAACTAAAAACAACAGAATCCCGTTAGGCATTTCTCCTAAGTGCGTGTACTAATTCATTAATTACCTCCAAGGTAGCACTACTTTGTTACAGAGGATGGTAGTACATTAGAACTGATTTTAACATTTTCTTACGGTTAATGAAATATAATGTATCCATTTTGTTTTAACCCTTGACCAAAGTTAATCTGAAAAACGTCGTTAACAATTTTTCCGTTACTGAAAAAGTTAACTTGGTTAATCGTTAAAGCGGTAGTTTGTTGTTAAATTTAACGGAAGTTTAAGTTAACCGTAAAAGTTCATAAAACATTTTAAATGTTAAATCAGTCAAATATTCCAGGATTCAATGGTTAGTCAAAAATATAATTATTCATTAACAAAGAACTGTGTATATAGGCTAGGTAGAGAAGGTAAATAAAAACATTTGTAATATTTTTTGTGTTTCATCTTTATTGTATTTGAAATAACAAGAGAATATATTTCTCTTTGAAGATCACATCGCATAAGGTGCTTTTTTTCCTTGATGAACAATAATTATTAAAATTTTCGTCTGATTAATTTAACGTTTATTCCGAAATATATAAAAAGAAAACCGTAAAACGGTTCTACAATAATTTCTTGTTCGCAATATCCATTTGTTACGTTGTAAAAAGATACACTAATCGCAAATACATCGCGACCGTCAACAAACTTTTCTATTCGGGTTCGAACTCTGTAGATTTTGAATTCAGTTCACAAGTCGGAGGGTAGGAACAGAATTGACGAGAGGGAAGAAATTGTCAAATCACTAAATGTTTTTAATTTTTGTATAGCATTCGCGAATTCGAATACCTGCACCTAAATTGAACTTAATTATGTTGGCTTTGTCTATTAAACTAATTCTATGGCGCGTATCACATTGCTTTGGCACTACTAGGTTGCGTTACCTTGTTGCTCTATGTTCTTCAGTATTGTTGACTTCCAATTTCACGCCATTCCTAAAACGCCTTGCGTGGAAATCTCTGACGTACTGAGATATTGAGTCCCAGTCATTCATCGAGACAAAAGCATATGATGTTCGAAAATTTACCGACATTTCATGGGAAAAAACGGGCACCTCGGATGTCCTTGAGCAATAACAGATCGTCCGTTCCGACGATGCGAGATAAGAGAAATTTCTGACCAGTTGCATCACGTCACCACCGTGGAAAAAATGTTCAAAAAAGTTAACAGATTTAATTAACGGAAGATAAAATTAACAAAAGCTAATAAAACAGTTAATGGTTTTAGAAATTAACTGAAAAGTTAAACCAAATGTTAACTTCGTTAATTAACGATTAACGCTTACCTGCCCAGCTGAAATGGTGTTAACTAAATGAATGTCATTTCCATCCGAGCGGAGCTGTGATCCAGATATTTTTAACGGATGTCATTAGACAATTGTTAGGCTCTTATTAATGTTTAATATTCCATTCGTATATAATCATCTTCTTCCAACAATTTACTTATGCTATATATCAATATCAATAAATAATTTTTACACGAGATAGAAATTTTGTATATTTAAATCTTTGTGTGCGTAAATTATTCACTCAGGTTCAGCTATGTATTTTAATTCATTTAAATTTAAATAAGGCGAATGAAAATATACTAATATTTCGTAAAAATCGTAAGAGAAGATTTTTTGTTGTAAACAACTAAACATATAGAGAGAGAAATTTCAACTTAGTATTTTCCTTTGCACACTAAAATAAGACGGAAACGATATCCGTATGTTGTATTGCTGATACATGTCGTGGGTCGCCTAAACACCAATTTTATCAACAAATAAGTCTGTAGCATTCAAACGTTTTAAATGAACAACGATTTCTTTAATTGGTATTTTATTTCAATTTCATATGTTCATGAATTGTATCCAACTGAATTTTACCGACAATAATGTTTCTTGAACATACGGTTAAAGTATAGTGAGTTAAATTTTTGACATACTCTTACGTTTCATTTCCTTTGAAGGAGTTAAATCCGTGAACATGCACAACCTTGTTTAAAATCAGTCAATAAATATTTTATCGCGGTAAAACCGTCTTCCAGATCATCATGATGTAGCTTCATTTGTAGCACTAAATTCTCAGTCAGGAAGAGTTATAAAGTTGTAATATTTCGTGTAACAGGTGAATGTACATAAACAAATCACTGAATCATCTTCACAACATTAAATATAATTCTATAGAAATAATTCTATAGAAAAATTAAATAAACAAATCATCAAAGAAGAATATTTAAAAAATATTGAATATTTTAGAAAACCTGTCTGTAACCGTTCGTAAGTTTATCGTAACCGTTCGTGTTAGCAGTAAATATATTATTAACATTTTAGAAATAATAATTTTGAAGTAATTTGGTTCCCGATCAAATAAAGTAAAGCTATAGTAATTACGTCTTCGATATTTAAATATTTTTTTCAATTTTTAATCGACTATTTACTGAAATTTAATTGGAATTTAATAATTTATTTTTACTAATATTCTCGCCATGTTTCAATAAATAGCCGAGGTCGATTAATAAGGTAAAATATATCTAATAAAGTAAAATTTTACAGAATAGACTATACTATAGTAGTATTTATTATTTACAGTACAAGTGTTAATAGTTTTAATAATTAATAAACATATTTTTATAATTTTTAATAATTAAATTTTTTAGTGTCTACGCATCATCTATTGTCTTTCTATAACATTATATGATTTAACCTTATACTCATACGAACTAATTCCATATCGTGATTTACGCGCTGCACCTGAGATTAAACATTATCACTACCACAGAATCGATAATGACACATCGATTCCACTAAAGAGAGCGAGCGCAGATGCACTTCAGAGGCGTCACTCGCAAACAGCATCACCATCACCGTCTGGTGAAACGCGATGTTCCCGCAATACGTCAGTCTCTTCGCAAACAAACGCCAACTGATGGAATTGGCGCCACCATAGCAGTGAAGAGAGGTTTGTAGAGCTCATGACCCAGTTCTCCGCTGATTAAATATCGACTCTCTTCACTAGTTGAGTTGAAAAGTTCACGCAATAGAGGACGAACTGGACTGTAGATGTTGAAGTTGTTTTACGGAAGTTCGTCCTTCGAATCAAGCTCCAGCTCCTTCCTTCGTCTTTTATATTTTTGTTTCAAAAGAAGGCTTCATTAAATTAAAACTTGGGATTAGGGGGGATTGGAATTGATTGTAAGCAAAACGTTCATAATTACCAGCTTCAGCATTGGAAATTTCTTTACATAAATTCTATTCATAATAATTCAATATAGCACAGTTAATATTCCATCAAAACGTAGTAGGGTGAAATGGGGACAGACGTCGTACTGGGACATACTCCGCGGAGATTGTTTTAACTAAACTAGCGTTTCTTTCGCAGAACTAACAAGTTCAGTGTGTGTTTCTGTACCGTGATCTGTGTTGTACGTGTTCTCACTTCTTAATTCATAGATTTTTTTAGTTTATTTCAATTTATATTCACAATTACTCGGTAAGTGGTTAAAATTATTGTAGCATGGATGTTTGTAGATTTTTAGCATTACATGCAGAGATTTCGTTCGAAAACCGATAATAAATATTTCCCATTTACAAATACTGCAATGGAAAAAAAAGTAATATCAACAAGAGTCACTCATTCGAGAAGTGGTAATTTAAGGTACCGTAGTGGTCATTCCTGAGCAATTATTGGAGTAATATTCTTAAAAACGGTTTAAGGGCCGCGCACTATCCTTTATGAAGTCCCTTCGCTGAGTAAACCTCATACAAAAATTGAACTTGATATAATAAAACAAAGATAAAATGAAATAATGATAATCAATTGATGACCCGATATTAGTCTCAGTGAGTGTCCAAAATACTTGTATATTATGGGCACGGAAATATTTGGTCATTCACCTTGAATGGAATCTATATTATTTTCGAGGTTTGATGTGTAGTTACTTTTGATACTGAAAACGAAGATATTTTTGATGATTAATTTATCTGGTATGCCAAGAAATTTCTTTCCTCTAGTTGTTCAGATAATTCCAAAGTCAAGTCACTAGCTGTCACGTCGAATTACGTCTCTGTTAGTCGAAGAAACTATTAATATCCCCAGATTCATTACTTACTAGTGATAATATTGCGACAATTTTCTGTAAATATTTAGATTGGTCTTTCGATTTTATAAAAAAAATATACGGGATTGAATACATTATCGTATGCATTGGGTATTTAAAAATTACATTCACATACTTCCAATGGACATATTTGTATGAATGATACTACTTGTAATGAACCTGTTGTATCTAACTTTTTGATTACTTTTTGATTCTACTGATTTCAGATTTTGCGCCAGTTCTGATGTATTTCGTGTCAATGACAGGTTGATACACTAAAATCCACGAACAAATGAGAAAAATTACGTGTTCCATTCCCATTTAGACCAACAAAATTACTCGTTAGTTTTTATCTGCTGTGTTTTTGTAATAATTCTAATCATTAGTATATTTTCGAATATTAAATGTACTACCTCTGTTATGTGGCTGCCAATTAGTTCCACAATGTATAGTTGATTATTGCTTTCTAATTACAAGCGTACACTATCGAGTCCGTTGTTACTAAATAAGTTCCTGCACCACAAAGATGTATGATTCGTGACTATAAATGTTGATTTATTGCTTATTAGAGCAGGGCGATACCGGAGAATTAGTAGTTCATCAAAATTAAGTATACGATAATAGAGTTTAAAATGTTTTATTGACACGGTTTTACATGAAGATATTTGGGCAATACATTTTCGGAAATGTCGGAAAATTATTAGTTTTGCTAATGGAGAAAGAGTTAAAGTTTTATGAGAGTTCAAATTTTTATTTATGCCTGGATGGATTTGTGCCAAACGTTACGGGGACACACAATAATTAGGATTTCGTCTGTCTTTCATTTTAAATCTTCAGACTTCAGTTGAAACATGAAATTTCGAGAGCATTCACTTCACAAATCGTGCGATGCAGTTGCTAAGCAAGAGTCATGTCTTCTGTTTCAGATTGTTTCCCATAATCCTTTATTTATTTTTATTATTTTATTTTTATGTCTTATGGCGAGATTCAGGCCATCTCGCTCATGAACCGCTCCGCGGAACCGTAGAAGCGAAGACGCTACCACTTGCAAGCCTATGCGGTCTTCCCCAGATATTATTCTGTAAGGGATCTCGAAAAATTATACAAACACAATATATTAAATACAATTCAAATTACATTTTTAATATACATTGGTGTGGTTTATGCATTAGGCACATTAGAACATGCCTGGAGCGCCTTTGAAGAGAAAAAAAATAAAACTCAACTTAGCATTAGAATTATAGCAAATTTGAAAACATTCTTGTACAAGCCGTTTGACTGGCATGAAATATGAAAGAATTGATATTAACAAATTTTTAGAAAGGAACAAAATACGTTTTAAGTTAATTTGAAGCAATTTGTATTGAATTTCAATTTGTATTCATCAAATATTTATTGGACAGAATTTTGGTTAGATAATGTTGTAAAAAGTGTGAAAACTTGTGTTAACTTTGTTATACGATGTCAAATAAGACTTAGCTTCAAAACCCATACAATTCTCGTAAATTAAGAAGAGCCTCGCAGAAACCATATGTTCCGTGAAATTTGTGTAAGATTTTAAAGTGTTTTTCATTCTGTTTTTTTTTTTTTTTTTTTAACTTTAAATCTAATATATATGCCTGAATCCTAAATTCGGACCTGCTTGTAGGCATGCAAACACATTTGTGTGTAGTTGGAATATGGGGACTTCATAATGACACTCGCCCCGAACCTCATTTGTTTTGGTAGCCACTACCTCCGCCATCTTGTCCGCAATACCATGACGAATATTCGTTGCTATTCATTTCTGAGGTACACATGTGTTAGTATCAGACGCTTAGTGAGAGACCACTATTTACACTTTCTGCACAGCGGCCTTCATCCTAAGTAAGGAACTGGAAAACCCATGAATACAACTAAATTGAGAGTATACTTTCCTAACCATATTGGATGAAAAATATTTCAACCCTACTTTATTAATCATTCTTATGTAGTATTTCGTAAATTATAATATTTATCATATATTAGTGTGTTATTCTAAAGTGTAAAGAGAAATCGTTTTGAGTACAAACATCTAGTTTTATAAAACCCTTTCAAATTCAGTTCTCGCGATCTTTGTAGTTTTGAAAGTGTGATCGCAATTATATAAGCATATTAAAATCATTTAGTTATCCACTTTAACATTTTTTTAATATACGGCTGTACTGTTAGTTGGGGGCACAACTCGTAAGCATATTTCCTGAAAACTATAATAAACGCAAGAGAATTTAAGAAATTTGGAGACAGTTAACTGGAATTGTTCATATATATTGACACTTGTACATTTATATTTCCAGAATAATAATCAAAAACTAATAATTTATATTTCGAGAATAATTATCTTTGAAACGAGAATTTTTTATCTATAATAAATTTAGAAACTATGTAATGATGTAATAAGTCGTGTAACATGATAATCCGGGACATGACATCCAAACGGAAAAAGCTTCCTGTCTGAGACCCAGGTCGTTTGTCTGTCACCGCGTGCTCGTCTTCGTAATAGGTAGTTCCGGACTCTCCTTGAGCGCTGACGTTATCCGTCAAGGGGCGAGGGTGGGTTGCTCTGATTGGGGGTGGCGGGCAGGGCGGGGGCGATGCGTCGAGGCGCTGCGGGTGGCGGATGAGAGCAACAGGTCGCACGGCCTCCCCGCGTCCCTCACCACAACAACAGGTCTACCTCCATTACTATCAGAGTATATAACATAATTACGGCCATTTAAGTCCAACGTATTAAAAGAAACCTTCCGAAAATTCATATTTTCTGACAGAACTGTGCGGATTTGAAGCACACAAAGAAAATAAATATTCCTTAACAAAGGATCAAACATAATAAATTATCGATGTAATTTATGGCATCAAATTCTGGTGATGTCATAACTGGTGAACCGTATTCTGGTGTCCAAACATATTTCTGCTGAAAAGTTGGGTAAGGGTTAATAATATTACTATAGTAAGCAAATACTGTGGTGGAAACTCTAAAGTACAGCTGAATGGGAAAGTGCTAGTTCCATTCATGCTCGACCGAACCAAGGGTGTGTTGTTTTCAGCTGGGGTTTCCCTCATCTATTTCAGACTAATATTGGTTCTATTCGGACCACCGCTCTGTCGCTAAGTGACAGCTAAGTCGCACGAATACCGATGCAATCTGGTCTTAGCTCTCCTGCGTCGATCAGTTAGCCACCATCTGCTGTGAGTAACGGTGAGTCTCGAGCTTCCGAAGTATATTGACGATAAGTTACGGAAAATACAACGATTTGAACTCTACTGGGGGTATTCCAAATCTTCAACAAAAACACCCGTTCTGTGACAGAGGGATGAGCGGTGTCAAGGTTCGGGATATTAGATCACGGAATTTTCCGAAATTATTACGTAGTATATTCATGTTCTCAGTCACATGTTTGAGTATTTTACATTAATTTCTCCACAAATTTCTCACATTTGGATTTTTGGGAAACCAGAACATACGTCCACTTTGCCTTAAACATTCGGGAACAGAGCAATACCTTATTTCGAGTTACGCATACGAAAAATCACTATCAACACCAACGAGCGACCAATCAACTCTAGCTTCTCTTCCCATCTGAGATAGATCTCATCCCCATGAGAGAGAGAGAGAGAGAGAGAGGCCAGGAAAACGTCAGTTTAATCCTTCGCCGCCAGATGTCAGCTACTTTGCCCGCAAGCGGCGGTCCGAATACATCCTCCCGGACAACCCCCTCAATACGCCCCATCACTCTACTTTTCAAACTGAGGTTACGTGGAAGATCTTAACCTCGCAGCATACCATTACCTCATGGTCTTTACCTCGCAACAAAATCATGTTGTAGAAAAATAATTAATACAATTAAATAAATACATGAAAGCAATCTGCCCTGATAATGACCAAAGACAAATGTTATTCTTGATATATGTAATAAGTTATTATCTATTGATAGCAAGGACAAATGCTATTTTTTATTCATGTAATAAGTTATTATTTGTTGCCTACGGTCGTCAAGTGATTTACAACTCAGTTGAAACTCATTCCACGAAGATCGAACACATTCTTGTAATAGCGATTCTAGCAAATATTTTACCAGTCATTGGAATAAGGTCTCAAATTCAGATATTTTATTCTAAGCCGATTGCTCTTGTGAACGCCTTTAAAATCGATAAATCTAAAGCATTTTATGACTTTTAAACTACATCGACTTTTGTGGAAATATGAGAGAAAGAAATTCAAAATTTTTATACACTGATTTGTATTCCAGTACCTTCAATTTATAAAATATTTCTAAAACTTTGATTGATTCCCAAACTAATGATAGTAGTTAAGTATTAATGATAATAGCGAACTATCGAACATTGTGGATAGTTGTTCAAATTCGTCGTATCCTTTTTAACGTTAAAAATTGAAGATATTTCGCGGATTTTAATGTTTCTCTAAGATAACTTATTCACCGTAAGCTCATGAATATGTAAAATGACATTAATGTACGAGCTACTTTACCCATCGTACTAAATACTGCTATACAAGATGGATGGTAAAACATGATTTTAAAATGAAAAATAAAGAAAAGTAATCTTCTTCGCCATGAAAAAATCTTCTGAGGATACAGAAATATTTGTGTCCGTTTTTGGATCAGAAATATTTCAGAAAATAAGGCATTGTATATGGAGCTCCAAAGCAGAATATTTGTTTACTTTTCTGCAACGTTGGTGCTAAGACGAAAAATTTCTTTGACAAATTTCAACATGATCGGTTCAGTGGTTTAGTTGTGATCTGGTAACAAATAGACAGACACACTTTCGCATTTGTACATTAGTATGGATGAATGCTCCTTTTGAAATAACATATTTGAAGAACTCACTGGGTATCAAATAACCCAAAACGAAGAAAAAGGAACTGAACTGTTTTGGGACTACACATTTGTATGTCTTGAGAAAAAAAACTGTTATCATTATCATGCCCACGCATCACTTGATATGCAATAGCAAGTGTACCGAAGGATTCTGTTTATCCTTGGAAGTTAATCGTGTAGGCGATGCTGAATTGTTTGTTTGCATGATGTATGCAGCTCTTCTTCTTTGGTTTTTTGTTTTTCAAGTATCTTTTCATACTGTTGAGTAAATGTACAAATGCGAGTACGACCGGAATGACTAATCGTATTCGTTTACGAAAAAAAAATTAAAAACTGCATATGATTGCATGACGAGAAATTAGGTTCTTTATTCTTCGGAAGTATATTACGATAAATTTAAACAAGTGCAAGGTAGATCTGCCGGGTTATGTTACTGTCAAACCATTCAAAAGTCGAATTATTTTTCTATTTGTATCTAAATTCCTTTGAATGTTAGTTTTATAAATAGGAGTTACTTGGAACGACAACTTAATTTGTAATAAGAAGTTATTTGTGGAGAATGCAATATAAACGGGGAAGTCGCTTTATTTCGTTCATAAGTAACATGGCCTACTATTAGCAATACATGTGTATGTCTATAACGTAGATGACAACGGCGAATAGCAGTAGGAAACTAAATCCGCGAAAATACAGTGCAACACAAAATTAAATTCTTTTCATAATAATAATAATAATAATAATTTCATAATGTCCGGTAACTTCTAAAACCATTTTCCTATATCATTCATCAATCATTTAATTATTAATATTTGATTCTTACTATAGTTTTAAGAACATCTTCCTTTTAAAAGGTACGGAAAGAAATGTATTTTCGAAGATAAATTCTTTTCTTCGAATTATTCGAGAACTGGACACTTACACTAAAACACTCACAGAGCAGGACACATCATAGGTGGGCAGAACGATATTAACTTGGGTGGTCATTTCAACGCGTCTGAACATCTACAAAAACTAAAAATGGCCTCCGTGCACAAGAACATAGTGCTCTCTAGCCTGCCTCCACGCTTCAACGTTCCACAAATAAACCACGAAATTAACCTGGCAAACATCTCCCTAAAACATCACCCGGCAGACACAAAAATCACATTTTTTGATTTGCAACCACACCTGACTGCCAAGGACTTTACCCAGCACGGTTTACACCTGAGACCGTCTGGGAAACAGCACTTCGGTTCTCTCCTAGCTTCACATCTGACCTCACATCATCCACCTGCCCCATTACCCACTCCACCTCCTCCTGCACCTACCTCATCTCCTCCTCCACCTCCTCCTGCACCTACCTCATCTCCTCCTCCACCTCCCTATGCTTCTACCTCATCTCCTCTTCCACCTCCCTCTGCTCCTACCTCATCACCATTTCCTCTTCCTATCTCCACACCCATTTCTTCTCCTGTCCCCGTTCTTTCACCTACTGCTTCCTCATCTCCCACGACCTCATCTAGTCCTCCTGCCGCCCCCATACACAGTTACAACTTGCGCTCAGGAGTACGATGTGGTACTCGAAGGTGACAGTTGCGTTCAGGTGCGGTGTGCAGGCTTGATCCGGAGCAAGAAGCTGTACCAAATTCAAATTCCTCTCCACAATCTAACGTCGATTCCATTTCTTGTGAGTCACAATCTCTTTGCGAAAATAAAATAAATATATTTCATCATAATGTCCAATCCCTTTCAAACAAATTGACAGACATTGAAATTCTGGT